>JAQQAE010007866.1:0-15576 GCA_029823295.1 Pseudamia nigra | reverse complement strand
CATTGATCATATGCACATTTTACATACACACCCCAACTCTCTCTGACCTTGCTTTGTTAATGTGTAGGAACCGTCTGTTAAATGTGCAATAAGAGGGTTTTTTTCTATAATTTTGCCCACGTCTGGGCCCAATTCTGGAAACAATGCTTTTTTCCCTCTCTTCCTAGTGTCTACCCCCCCACTCCTTCCCCCCAACTGTGAAAGTGGCTGCGCGCATGTTTGCTGCAGCCCACTCCCCCTCGGTGGGAGGAAATAATTTTGTTGTTGATGGAAACGTTGACAATGACAATAAAAGCTGTTTTGATTCTGATATGTTTGAACCCTGAGGCCCAGGATTTGCTTCAATATCACCAGCCAGTAGCAACATGATCACAAGATTCACAGCTCCTACAAATGATTATGATGTATCAGCTGATGCATGTTTACGTGGAGGTGGCCTAACATAGTCCAGTAGTTTTGTGAACAGCAGATATTGACTTCTCTTGGCTGGGTAGTAGATGGCATCATCCCTTTTCCTTACGCATGTCAGACTCAGATAAAACGACAGAAAAGTAGTACATAGACAAGCTGATGATGATAATCATGGCCCTTTGATGGTTTTAAAAGGCTTTTTGGGCAAACACACAGGACCTGCCAAGCTGTGTGTCTGCACCTCGGCAGCCATCTTTCATTCCCTTAATTAAATTTTGCTTTTATATAGTAACTAAGTCACAACAGTCTAAGTTATAAAACCATAATTAAACCCCAGCCAGAGAAACTAAACAAGTCATGCTTTCTGCAAGCTATAAAAACAAATTTAATGAAAGAAAGCGATCCTTATAGTGCAGCCTGCAATAATATTTCCTCCAGCTCACATTTACAGAGGGTTTGAAAATCCCAGCAGAGAAAGGCAAAAATAATCAAAACTAAACTGTCTACATGGAAAGGTTGCTAACATAAATAAGAGCAAGATAAAGGACTAAACAAACAAATCAGAATCAAATTTAGTCGTGCTCAGCCCGGTGAAAACATCAGATCCTCTGCATGTGACTTTAAATCATGGACATTCAAAACTGCTTCTCCATGGTCGGATGAGGAAAATCAACCTGCAGGCAAATAACTGCATTTAAATGTTCGCTGTCAGCAGACGCTCATTTTCATGATGCTCTGTCAAAGTCGCTTGATCTATATTAACCCTTTCATGCATGGTGTCCACTATACTGGCCCACAGAGGTAAAGTGACAGTAAAAATATGACTTTACATTTCTAAGAATTGCACAATTAAGGCAAAAGAAAATAAATAAAAACAAACAAAATCTGAATAAAAATGAACAAGAAAATTTAAAAAAGGAAAAACTAAAGTAAATCAGAAGAAAAATGAACACAATTAGAAGAAAAATGAACAAAATTAGAAGCAAAAAACAATCGAATTACATGCAAAAACAAGAAAAATCAACAAAATAAAAAAATCAAATCAAGTGTCAAGCAAATATGTGTAATTGAGTTTTATATTTTAAAGTATCTAAAACTTAACCATATTAGATGCAAGAGAAGAAAAATTAGCAAAAATAAACAAAACATAATTATTAGCATAATGATGATTACTTTTCACTAAACTGATGTGATTTGATGGACACAATTTAACCATTTTCATTTGTTTGGAAAGTGCCATAAGGTTAAAAATACCAAAACCTCAGTGTTTTAATAATTCATGCATGAAAGGGTAAACCTTATATTTATATATATATGACAGACTAAGAAGATTAAAGATTTACTGAAATGTATAACTGGTCTGAGTGAAAGTGGTTCGGTCATGTAACTACACCACACTACCTATAAGAAGTATTCCCCTCCATTGGATGTTTTTATTTTTTACTGGATCGTAAAGTGGATCAGAGGCTATAGAATTTGGCCTTTTTTGACAAGAAAGCGCCTTTAATGTCAAAGTGAAGTGATTTCTAAGAACATCGTCAATTAACTGAAAATACACTATTGAAAAAAGTGACTGCCTGAGTATTCACGCCGGTTGACATGACTGCCCTAAATTAACAGAGGTCCAGTGAAACAGTGTTGGTAGTCTCACAGTTTTTAAAGGGAGGTAATCTGTGCACACTCAATGTGTCTTAAGTGACAGTAGTATAGACACCAGTATTTTTAGTATATATAGTATAGTATAGACATCAGTATTCCTGGCACCAACTACACTATGAAAACAAAAGAACACTCTAAGGACCTCAGTGATAATGATACTGAAAAGTATAAGCCCCAAAATAGATTTAAATGCTCCATCTTCTTTTCTATCCCCTCTAGAGTTCACCAGAAGGCATGTAGGGCCTCCAGAATCAACTAGAAGAAGGTTCTTGAGTTTGATGAGACTAGGTGCGACGTTTGAACTCTGCACATCATTAAAACAGACCGTCTCCATTGTGAAGCATCATGCTGTAGGGACTCATCACTGCAGCAGGCCCTGCAAGGTTGTGAATTTAGAAGGTATAAGAACTGAATGATCAAAGTATGGGGCAAAATTAGGGATGAACCTGAGTCAGTTTTCAATAATAATTTTCCACCGTTTCCTCAGTAGCTCACCTGGTAGAGAGCCTGGAAATGCAAACCCACGTGGCTCAAGTTCAACTTCAGTGGCCTGGGCTCAAATCCAGCCCGCGGCCCCTTGCTGCATGTCACTCCCCATACTCTTCTCCCACCTTTCCTGTCTGTCGTCACTGAAACTGTCTTCGGGTAAAAAGCCCAAAAATAAATCTTAAAAAAAAAGAATAATTTTCCAGGAAGGCTATGACTTGAAGGATACAGCAGAAGCTCCAAAGAAATGATTAAAAGACAACATGGTGAATGTTCTGTGTCCAAGTCAGAGCTCAGACCTCAATCTAAGAGACTTTGTGGCTACACTTGAAAAGGTCTGATCGTCATCCTATGTGACAGTTTGAACAGTGATCAGTGCCCAGACATGCAAGGCTCACTCACACTTATACACAAACACTGAATATTTTAATTGCAGTAAAAGGTGCATCTACAGAATACTGACATAAAGGAGGTGAATACTTATGCAGTCAGTTATTTTCTATTATATATTTTTGAATTAGTCAAATTTATAATGAAATAAAAGGTGAAAATATCCAAGTGGGTTTTTATAGGCAATGTATTATATCAGTAATGATGATAATAATGATAAAAGTCATCAAGAGCAGGTTTCCAAGTGTGTTCAGTGGCAGATGCTAGAATGCAGAGATTGAACTTACATGTGACGATCAATAATGTGAAATTAAGCTTAGGGATGGTCTGGATTTTTTTACACTTATCCTGGAATAAGAAGAATCACAGAAAACATTATGGGTACGAAATATCATAAGTCCCTTTTGTCCATTTACTTATCATGCTGACACATTCTGATCGAATGTCTTATTCTGCTTCAGTCGTTCAGTGGAGTGAGCGCGAAGAGATGATCACATTTTACTGATGTGAGTTACAAAGCTCAAATGATGGCAAAGTGAGTGGAACGCCACACAAACAAGAAGGAAACCTCACTGCAAAGTGTTTTTAATTTATTGTAAAAGACACTGTCAAGTCATCATTTGTATACATTTTTTGAACTTCCTATTTGGCTGAAATGGAAGGTTTTCTAAAATATAGTTACAATATACTTTCACAAATTCACACATCGTCAACATCCTAACAGATTATAATGAAAAAATATGAGCAGAGAAAATTGTATCATAGTTAATATTTAAACATCTTTCTTTGTAGCTATTGATTTTCAAACTGTCCAAATCAATCTCTAAATTAACTTTGCACACAGTTGGCAATAACAGCTGGTGGGTCGCAGATTCATTCTGACTGGGCCGTGAAGTAATTTGCTTTTATATCAGACTTTTATCAGAAAGATGGCAGGAAAGTGTTCATTTTACAGAAGCTGGCTCTGCTTCCCCAATGTTCTTCCTGAAAATGAACAGAATAATGATCAAAAGAATAAATAAAATGAACCAAAAGAGAAGGTAAATTAAGAAAAATAAATTATATGAATAAAATATTAACAAATTGATCAAAAATGAAAAAGTAAGATGCAAAATATGCAAAAGAATAAAGAAAATGAACAACAATGAACCAATTTGGAAGCATAATTAACAAAATAATCAAGAACATGAACAAAATAAGAAGCAACACAAACAAAAATTAACAAAATAATCAGGAAAATATCTGCTCTTGATTTTGTAGGGCAGTTGAGATAGAACCAAAGGTTTTCCTACTCCAGTCAGTGTCAGTGTCTGGAGCAGACAAAGTTTCTTCTCTCGGAGCAGTCCCTGAGGAGCCACTTAGTGGAGTTGGTTTTGGAAATGACCCCACAGTGTTCCCACTCAGATGGACACTGTGGGGTCCCTTTATAGTGAACAGAAGCACCGCCCACCCAGAACCACTCACCTCCCAGAAGACGCAGACCGGTCCAAACCTGAGACACAAACAATAATGTTACTGCACTGATTACAAGCGATCACACACACACAGTGACTGTTTACATACACACTAGTTTTAGGAGCATTTTCCATAAGACATGTTGGTTATGTCGGTATTTTTCTATGTAGATTTTTGAGGATCTTTGAGACATGCACTAGCTGTTTTATGATTTTCAACATTGTACATTTATGCCGAAGACATCCAAACTGTGAAAGAACACTTATGAAATTTTGTAGTACACAAAAAAGTGTTAAACAAGCCAGAACATGTTTTATATTTTAGCTTGTCTAGTGTTGATACATTGAGCTTTGATGAGGACTTTGCCCACTGGTGGCATTCTCTGATCAGATTCATGTCAAGTGGAACTTGCCTCCTAAATATGCTTTAAATCATCACTTGACTTGTGCAGAGGAAGGGTTGGTACAGAATCAATAGGGCTACAGCACAACAACTACTGAGCAAATCCATATTATGACCATCATTACTATAAGAAATGATGGTTGGTCAATCTGAAAAATGTCAAAATCATGCTCCTGAGGGTCAGGTTCAGCATCTGTTGGACAATCACACTGAAGGAGCTGTGTCAGGACTTTTGACTGGTAATGTATGTTTGTCCATTGATATTGTGCTAAAAACATATCTTTGACAAAGCATTGAGTCCTCCATCGCCCCCTCCAACCCCACCACTGGGCTCTAACCTCATCAGTTGTTGCTTCACGGATCCTCTTTCTGACGTAGTCATACTGGAAATCTGTTTGCACAGTCAGAAGTTTAAAGCTGCAGCATGTGGTGCGTATATTGTTGCAGTGCTCCACAGCTTCCTCCCAGGTCTTATTCTGCTTCACCACCACCAGATTATCTCGATAGCAAACAACTGGGAATGTTTCATGGCACTCAGCACTGTGATACTTGAGAGTCACAATATTTAAAAGTCCACAGTCTGAGGTGAGTGGCTCCCCGTTTAACCAGTTATGATAGTAAAATGTGTCCTTTCCAACCCAATGCCAGGTCTTACCCCCCACCCGGTACAATCCAATCCATCCATCCTGTATGGCACTGTCTGATATCCTGCCCATCAGAGTGACCAGGCTACCATTCCTGTTCTCACAGTACTTTTGAGCATCATGCCAAGACAGCTTTAAATCAAAATACGCAGTGTCATTTCCCAATAAGCAATTCAATGTATGATTCTCTACACATGGGGCACCGATCCATTTCCTCGGTTCCATGTGCCAATATGCACAATGGCGGTTCCATTTCACATCGCCCCAGTGAATGGTCTGTGAGACATCTTCAGTTCTAAAAACAATAAAAAAAGACACATTGTGCCAAATTCAGTAAGTTAACATAGAGTCTTACATTCCTCAGCAATATGTGTTTCACTGTTTAGCTCAAAATATCACCAAGGCCAGGGTCCCAGGACGATCCTCAATGAAGGCATTTATGACATCACAAAAACACAAGATTAAAATTAAAATCTTAAAATGGCTTGTTTTAGGCAAGGTTCAATCAAAAGTAGCGCTGTACTCCGCATGGAATAAGTATTTTGATAGTTGAACATTATTTTCAGAGCTCCCAAACCAAAGAAGTTTCAATCTGTTCAGATTACAACACTTTAATGTTCTTTATGGATTATCATAACAAGGAAAATGGAATAAAGGTCACGCCTAAAACATACTCACTCATCCATGAAGTTCCAAACAGAGTCATTGGAGGTGTTTCTATGCAGACCGACCCAGATGTTAGTAATGTTGTGCTGAGTCAGCCAAGATGTTTTGCCTGCATACCATTGGTCTGGTGTGACCATCTTAGCCTGCTTGCGGCTGCAATAATCTCGAGCCTCTTCCCAGGTCAAATTTCCAGAAGGGTTACTGTATTTTATGATTGATGCTGCTGAGCAAAAAGTTACAGTTAGCATGAAACAGAGCAAAAGCTCAAGCCTGCTCTTGTTCACCACGACGGGTCCTGTCATCTTGTAAAGACTGTTGTGTTGTGAAGAGCTGCAGGTGTGAATTTGCAGAAGCATGAGTCACATCAGTGAACTGTCAATGTGGTGAGTGACTGTGAGGAGCTGCTACTCTGGTCTTAAAGCAGTTACGTGTCCACTCCCACCCGGACCACACTGGACCAGAGATATATAAGGAGCAACAGGAAATCTCTCCTTATTTACAGTGCTGTGAAAAAGTGTGTGCCCCCTTCCTGATTTCTTACTTTTTTGTATATTTGCTACATTTAAATGTTTAAGATCTTCAAACAAATTTAAATAGTACACAAAGATAACACAAGGAAATACAAAATGCAGTTTTTAAATGAAGGTAAATGTAGGTTCAGATTTTTTTCCCCTTAAAAATAATAACCTTCATTTAAAAACTCCATTTTGTGTTTACTTGTGTATTCTTAAAATTATGATTTAAATTTTTTTAGTGATCTGGAGCACTTAAGTGTAACAAATATACAAAAAAGAAAGAACTCAGGAAGGGGGCAAAGACTTTTTTCACAGCACTGTATTTATCAGCTGTAGTCACTGTAGTCACCATATTTTGAGCAGAAACTACACACAGTCAAACAGAAACAAAGTAAAACAGCTGTCAGATACATGGATTTTCTAAAATTAGAATAAAAGTCAAGAGAGGAAAATTACATTTTAAAAATCTTGTACTGACTACCAGCAACACCTAAATTTATGATAGACTTGATATTTGTAAATAAAGATGTCATGTTGGGTACTTTGCTTTATAAAAGAAAATAATAATAATGACTTAAAAGAAACAATACTTTTTTACTTTCTGTCAATTCTTTCTTGCAGCTAATCTTCATCTTTTCATTGTATTCTTTCTTAGGGCTTTTTCAACTAAAACTCTCAGCTTGTTTTCTTATGCCGCAGCCTTCAGTGAAATCTGTTTTTTATTCATTCATTGATGCAAATAATAGAAGAGCAGAAGAAACTGAGTGCATAAAAATGTAGTTTATTATTGTAAATGTTTCAAATGTCATGTTCACAGAAGGTTTTGACATCTCAGCGGACAGAGAAAATGATGTAAAAACTACATTTTCCATTATGATGGTTGAAAAGCACAAAAGAAAAATTTCTCACCAAACAAATCAAACCCAAATTCTGTCATGTGTGGTCCCGTGAAAATCAAAACCTCTGTGTGTGAATTCAAATCTCAGACATTCAAAACTGTCGTTACCATGCTCAGATGAGGAAAATCAACCTGCAGGCAAATAACTGCATTTAAATCTCTACCAGACACTCATTTTCATGTTCATGTGTTGAACTGAGTCAGAATCTGAAATTAGCCTCGATATGACTTTGAAATGATATATATTGAGTCTGAATGTTGAACACGTCATTTCCTATATTTGTCATGTCTTGCTAGGGCATAGATCTGTGCCCCTACTCTACAAGTCTATGAAATTAACAAAGAATTAACAAAACAAAAGGCCATGAAACGATACATCCCCCACCCAGCCTTGATTGTCTTCCTTGAAGATCACAGCATATTTGGAATCAGCATAGAATTAACAAAATAAACAATAAAAGAACAATAATTATAACAAGGAAGGGGTTTACAGATTGCAACAAAAAAGGAAGCGTGCATAATCAATGTGAATCTAGAAAAAACTCTGTCTGCATTATCCATATGATAGGTGCCTGACTTTGACCTTGACCCTTCCAGGTCACTCGGGCTCAAATATTCTGTGACTGAATTGAAGAACACATGATTGTTATTGATTAACTGTTACATTTTTATATTCTTATGTTGCAATCCATTGAACTGTATTACATTTCTGTTATATCGATGTTCTTCTAATTCATCTGAAAGTTATTTCAGTAGTATTGTGACTAGCTTTTGTTAAGTTTAAAAAGTTTGCCTTTTTTGGCTTTTTCTCATAGTTAATTAGACAATCTCATGGCAGCAACGCAGTGTATTTAGCCACATAGACACAGTCAAGACAACCTGCTGAAATTCAGACTGAGCATCAGAATAAGCAAGAAACGTGATTTAGGCAAAAATGTCTCATTGAGGCCAGAGGAGCATGGCCTGACTGGTTTGAAATTATAGCGAGACAACACTAACTCACATAACCACTAGTTACAACCAACAGAATACCATGTCTGAATGCACAACATCTCAAAACTCGAAACAAATGGACAACAGCAGCAGAGGACAGCGACGGGTGCTTCTCCTGCCTGCGGACAACAGGACATTGAGTCTACATTTTACACAGGCTCACCAAATTTCATAATAGAAGATTCACAAATCTGCATCAACTCTGTGATGCTATGTCAATATGAACCAAAGTCTCTGAGGAATGTTATGTTTGCAGCACCTTAATGAATCTATGAAGAACTAAAGCTGTCCTGAAACCCGGTATTAACAAGGTGTACCTAATGAAGTGGACAGTGAGACTATGTATCACTTGTGTAGTGGTGGTACAAAGGCACAAAAAGACTCTTAAAACATATTCTAAAGAAAATTAAAAACATACAGTAAATGAATCACTAAAATTGCAGTTTCTTCAGTCACACACTAGGTGGCACTGCAGTAAAAAATAAAAAACCTTCTCCAACTGGGTCTATTTGAATTTCTTGCTCATTATTTTTCAGTATTTTTTAATCAAATTTTTGTAAATGTATTGATCATATTTTGTCAATTAATATATAGCTACATTCATAATTTATTGTTTATATTTTTCATTTTGTTAATATAGTTACCACTTTTGCCCAAATGAACAAAAAAACAAAAACAACAAACTAACAAAAAGGGATTAAATTATTGCCAATTATTAATGCATCAGTTTTTTGTGTGCATATATGATTGGAACAAAATAATGAACAAACTTACCAAAGCAAGAATTAACAAAATAACCAAGAAAATAAACAAAAATCAAGAAAATAATCCACAAAAAAGAAATAAACCAAATAATCAAATATTATATAAAAAAATAATTATAGAAATTAAAAGTGACCAGAATGATTATGTAAATTAACAAAACAAATGACCAAAAAAGGCAACAAAATAAACAAAAAGCTGACACAGTCATCAAAATGAAAAAATGAACAAATCAGTTGGCATAACAAACAAAAATGAACAAACCATTCAAGGGAAAGGACAGAACACTGAAGAATCTGAACAAAAGGAAAATGAACAATCTAAGACTATGACCTGGATGACTGAGAATCTTCACAGACAAATCTAAGAAGAAAAAAAAAAATCAATGAAATAATAAAAAAATCCAAAAATGACTAAAAATGTGATCATGTAAATAAAAAAAGACACAATGAGAGCTTGAGGTTTTTGAACTCTTATTTTCGTTTATTACTCTTAAGTGGAGTTACAGTAGCTCTGCCTCTCAGCTTCCTCCTTCCACTGGTGATAAGCTTTTAAAACACACCAACAGGGAGATGGATACAGTAGATATTACCATAGTACTGAGCCATAACGACACATCTAAGGTGGCAGTAGGAGGTGGGGGGGGGGGCACACGGACACAAATACTGTCACCGATCGCTCGTTTCATATTAAGGGAACAACAGATAAACTCAGGACACTCAAACACACTGTTGCTGCTCCTACATGGAGTAGAGCTAAGGTCTGTGATGCTATAACTTTGCTATGGGTGGGGCTTGTGTGTAAAATAGAAGAGGGGGGGTGGGAGAATGGTTGGGGTGGTCCCTTTCCTGCCTTTCTCTCAAAACAGAAAGTGTGTCTACTCCTTGGAGTTCATGTACAACATCAGGTCGACGACACGGTGGCTGTAGCCGAACTCGTTATCATACCTGCCGAGAGAGTGAAAGAAAGAAGAAAATACGGTTAAACTGGAACTGCAGTAACATGGGATTGCTGGCCGCTGATATTTAAATTTGCTGAAGACTGCTGAATTGCTGCTGAACTACTGCTGATATGTTGTACCTGAACTTCAGCTCTGAATGGCATGGAGAGTTCTCTTTAAGCACGATTGCTATGGAAACTCCTATCACTTTCGTCAGCAAAACTTGACATTTACCTTCACAGTACTCTTCAAATAAATGCTTATCAATCCCAAAAATCTCTGCACAGAGATCAGCAGATGCTTTGGCTGAACGCAGTGATACACATTTTACGTAGACTGAGTGAAAAGTGTGTAATAGGGGGTGAGCTAGAAAAATTAAGAGTTTTTGGAGAAAAACAGAAATGTCTGCTCCACCCTCATTAGCATTGGTGAGAATGGGCAGTTAGCTCGACTTTCAGTTACTCTGGGGCTCATGGATGACATTCTGTAAGCTCGGGTTGTCAGATTTTCTGAATCTAGCAAATGTGACTATACTTTTTGGCAAATATGGTGATCATGGTGAAACAACACAGTTTTAGGAGAAAAGTTTTGGATAATTTAAGATCTTTTGTCCACTTTGTTTCCTTTTTGGATGTTGTCTTTGTTTCCTTTTTAGTTTGTAGTGTGACAAAATAAACATCCCTCACTGTAAGTAAAGCACACAGACAGATTTACCTTCAGAATAGCCTTCAAACAGGTGCCATCTGGGATTGACAAGTACCAGAAGGATTTGCTGAATGTAATTAAGCCTATTTTATGTAACTTTCAGGATGTAGTCTCATAGAAAGGGAGTTAAAAAAGGACTCATTCTGGGACTGTACAGAAATGTGTGATCTGATTTTTTTGGAGTTAAGTGGGTCAGCTGGATGGGGTCTCTGTAACTTTGAGACTCATACTTTAAAATCTGTAAGTCACAGGACTTTGGTGAGCAGATTTTCTGAACTACAACCAGTGTGGCTACATTTTTGGTAAAAAGTGTAAGCCTATTGTCAAGGTTTCAACATGATCACAGTTTTAGTAGAAAAGTTTTGAATAATTTCAGAGCCTTACTCCACTCCTGCAGAGAGAATGCTGCATCTCCCATTCTAATAGCTGAACATTACATCTGACTTCCCCACTCATTTCTATGGAGTGAATCTTTGAGAAAAAAAGGTGAATATTTTATAAAAGGTAGAAATAAGAAGCAGGACATGTTGATAGTTCAATGGTTCAAATCAAGCAAAATTTGTAGGAGTATTGTGCCAATGGACCACAACATGAAAAAGAGAGCACTAAAATGGAATTCTCCGAAGATATTGTGTAGAGTTGCTGGCTGTTGATGTTTAATTTCGCTGAAGACTTCTGAAGTGCTGAATGGATGCTCTTTCCTCGCAGATTTACATGTGTGAGAAGGTGAGACGCCAGAACTAACCAGGAAATGAGCTTGACGAAGTTGTCATTGAGGGAGATGCCAGCACCAGCATCAAAGATGGAGGAGTGTGTGTCACCAATGAAGTCAGAGGACACCACCTACAACAAACAAGACATTTGATAATCCAGTACTTGAGAGCAACACATTATTTCACATTCATGACCACAGGATTACTGAGAACACTTTCCCCCCTTTCTGCTTGGTATCACCTCAGTTCGAGTCAATTTGTCTCAACTTGACTCAGTTTTATGACCACCAGATAGAGTAAACACCCAGTAATGTTACTTCAGAGTGACTGCAGTCAAGCGACGCAACATTTAATTTGAAGACAACAAACTTTGCATTCTCTCATTTGATTCATGAGGTAGTAACCCAGAATGATTTTCAGTTCACAGGTATGCCCTGATGACAGGCAGGTGTGCCATTTCTTGCATTTATAATGTACTTTAGACCATCAGATGTCTTGTGCAGAGGGAGGGTAGGTACAGAGTCAGTAGCCCAATTAGTGATGCTACAACTACTATGTCAACATCACAGAAAGAACCCAAAGGCTGACAAATTTTTAAAAATCTCAAGAACTTTGAATGTGTCCCTGAGTGCAGCCATCAAATTTACTAAACATCATAATGAAACTGGCTCTCATGATTTCTGATAATTCTAATAAACTTATCCTCTGCAGCAGAGGGACAATGAAGAAAATAATCAAGAAAATGCTAAAAAAATTTATAAAACACTAGGAAATGAAGAAATGCATTCGTTGCTGAGTTGCAGTACTTTGCCTTTGTAAGAGTTAATTTACTTCTTGCCTCTTGATGCAACCTAACAACATTCTTATGTAGTGACGCATTGCCGGTTCTTCATCAACCTATCAGTGGTCTCCATTATTTTACTGGATTCATCTTAGTTCATTTGCCATCTCAACATAGCAAGGACTAAAAATACTATCCTTTAAGTCAGTTTTTGGTATCTGGTCCTTATGAAGTGGAAATACAAAGAAAAAAAAAATCGTAACAAGATCGGTTGGCAGTGGAACAGTAGCGTTTGTCTATTCCCATCCTCATACAGTATTGTTTTAAATTATGTATTTGATTAACAGTATCAGTTTTGTTACCTGTTCCTCAGTGTAACCCAGCACTCCCTTCAGGGGCCCATGCGCGGCCTTCTTGACAGCTTCCTTAATATCAGCGTAAGACGCAGGTTTGGTCAGACGGCATGTCAGGTCAACCACTGAAACATCGGCCACTGGGACCCTGAACGCCATGCCTGTCAGCTTACTGCACAAAGAAAACACAAATTAATAGTGAGATGATGACTTTTGCTATATTATTTGTTATTTGTTAATGACTAAAGACCTTTACTCGATGGGGATATTTTTGTCTGATTAATTTGTACTTCAGTATATTTTGACAAAGTTGTTTTATTGTCAGATTTACACAGAATGCAAGAGATTACACTACAGAAAAGCCACTTTTTCTGCCAAGAAGGTTTTATGGGTTTTAGCATTGTGAACAAGGGGTCATTAAATCACATACACATGAAACAGTTCAAAACAACAATACCATCTGCACTTTATAAACAACGTTTAGTACTACATAAAAGCAACCATAGTTCCTCAGTGATTGATTAGCGAGATGCTAAATGACTTAAATCAGAGATTTTTTGACAGTGTTGTCTGGGTAGAAAATCATTCTCTGTTCTCCACTGAGTTCCAACAGTGATGTGAGGTTATCTGCAAAGGACCTATGTATATTCAGTCAAATATGACAGATTTTAGAGATCCAGATCTGTCTGAAGTGCATTATACAGAATATGTTTGTTAGGAGGTAGGAGTTGGGCCTGGACCTGAGACGTATACATTTAAATTTTGGTGCGGCTCTGACTAATAATGCGAGTCATCTGTTGCGCACTAACAAACAGGACCAGAGACTTGAATTATAGACAAAATGGTGGAGCACATAATTGCAGCAGCTCCCTGCCTCCCCCGTCAGTGATTTTTTTGGGCTTTTTGTTTACGTGTTGTTTTTTGTCCTGTGTACATCCTACTGGCCGAACAACATTTACAGCCGACATGATCTCCTTATGATAGGAGTTTGTCAGGAGCAGCGCAATAAAGTCGAGTTTCTCTGCTCACACAACATTCCGGTGGAGATAGCGCGGAGCTCCAGCTCTCCATGGATTACTATCCCCAGGGGGAGGGGGAGAAGGTGAAAGGAAGCAAAGTGAGGCTTCAGAGCTGTTGAGCTAGCTAGGTTACACACGCAGCCACACAAGCCGCCGCTGCCCAGGCTTTTTCTCACGAATGACAGATCCCACACCAACAAACAGGGTGAACTGAGGCTACAGATCACAACCAACAGCATTGTAAGGGATAGTTGCATTCTACATTGTAGCAGGGGACTTTAACCATGCAGACCTGAAGGCAGTGCTCCCCAAATTCCAGCAACATGTTAAGTCTGCTACCAAAGAGGCCAAGACTCTGGACAAGGTTTATTCCAACATCAAGCTGGGCTACAGGGCGAGACCGCTACTGCACCTGGGCCAGTCTGGTCAGGAGCTCAGGAAAACTGCTTTTACCATCACAAAGACTACGATGGCTTGGCAGGATGATGCCGCCTCTCAGCAGCTGCAGCACTGCTTTGACAGGACCAGCTGGGACATTTTTGAACATCCAAACATGGATTTGTTTATGGATAGTCTTCTGTGCTACATTAAAACTGCATAGATGCTGTCACAGTGGACAAACGCATCTGAGACTATCCCAACCAGAGGCCACGGATGACCTGAGAGGTCCAGTGACTGTTGAACAAGAGAAACTGTCTGGTGATGGACTCTCTACAGCACAGCCCAAGCTAACCTGAAGAGAGGCATCAATAGAAGGCGAATCAAGGACACCTGGATAGCAACAACAGCAGGCAGGTGTGGCAAGGGGTCCAGCACCTCATGAACTACAGGACCAACCTCAGGGTTGCTGAAGACAACGCCATACTGGCAGAGGAGCTGAACCTCTTCTTTGCTCGCTTTGAGGTGGAGCCACCTGAAGCAACCACCCTCCACCCAATGGCTGACAGCAGCATCAACCTCACAGTAGAAGAGCATGAGGTCAGGTGCAGGCTCTGGGCCATCAACCCGAGGAAGGTTGCTGGGCCTGACAGCATGTCCGGACAGGTGCTTAAGGACTGGACAGACGAGCTGGGTGGATTCTTCACTAGGATATTCAACCATTCCCTGTCCCACCCTGTCTGAAATCTTCAACCATCATCCACCTGCCCAACAAACCCCACACCCCCAGCCTCAATGACTACCGGCCAATTGCACTCACTCCTGCAGTCATGAAACGCTTCAAAAAACTGGTCTGGAGTCATGTCACATCACTCCTCCTGCATGGCTTTGACCCCTACCAGTTTGCCTACAGAGGAAACAAGGTCTACAGAGGATGCTGTGGCTACAACCCTCCATGTTGCACTGTAAAACCTGGAGCAGTGTGCATGCAGCTCCTCTTTGCTGATTACAGCTCTGCATTTAACACCATCGTCCCCCATAGACTGGTGGTCAAGCTGGAGACCTTGGATTTCCACACTCCACTTGCAGGTGGATTCACAGCTTCCTGTCTGGTCGCAGCCAGATGGTTAGAATGGGCTTCTACACAGCCACAGCCAAGTCTCAGCAGTGGCTCCCCACCAGGCTGTGTGCCGAGCCCCCTGCTCTACACCCTCTACATCCATGACTGCACCCATGCCCACCACAGCAACACCATCATCAAGTTTGCAGATGACACTACAGTGGTGGGGCCCATCTCTGGGGGGATGAGTCCACCTACAGCAGGGGTGTCCAATCATTGCCACAAAGGGCCGAGATGCTGCAGGTTTTCTTTCCAGCCACTCACTAAAGCAGGTGTTTTCACTGAA
>JAQQAE010007865.1:0-15580 GCA_029823295.1 Pseudamia nigra | reverse complement strand
CAAAATGACCCAAAGTTTGCCATAAAATCAGTAAAGTCTTCGGGATGTTTGCGTTTGTTTTCCATGACGCTGTAGACACGGCTTCTGCTGTTAAGAGCTTCCTGATGGCGTACAGACGACGTGATGACGTCTGTACATGGGCCATCGCACCCAGGCACCGACTAGTGTGAGCAGAAACGCACAGAATTCTGGAAAGGTGTGAAGTGGGCCCAGGCACGGCTCGAGCCAAAACAGCCCTAGTGTGAGTACGCCCTAAGTCTCTCCTCTTGTTTTTACATTAGAATTGGGTTGTAAAGCACGTTGTTTTTAATCTGTGCTTACTTGGTAAGTTTACTTACCTGCACTCCGTCTCATCCTCCTTGGGTAAGTGTCATTTTAAATCATTTTTAGAACTAATTTCACGCATTCCGTTTCAGGTAATTAACATAACTTCCTTTTCCAGGAAGGTCCATTCGCATAACAAAAAATTTGCATACAGAACGTGACGCCGGAACAGATTAAATTCGTTGTGTGAGGTACCACTGTACTGCCAAAATTTCTGAAACACCTTTGGAGACGTCTTATGGTAGAGAAATGAACATTCAATTCACAGGCAACAGCTCTGGTAGAATTTCAGCAGTCAGCATGTGCATGCTTCCTCCAAATTTGTGATATCTGTAACATTGTGTTGTGTGACAAAATTGCACATTTTAGAGTGGTCTTTTGTTGTGTCCACCCTAAGGCAACCCTGTGCAATAAATATGCTGTCTAATCAGCATCTTGATATGCTGTGCCATGGATGGATTGTCTCGGCAAAGGAGAAGTGCTCACTAACACAGATCTAGACAAATTTGTGAACAATATTTGAGAGAAATGGACCTTTTGTGCACATAGAAAAAGTCTTCGATCTTTGAGTTCAGTTCATGAATAATGGGAGCAAAAACAAAAGTGTTGAGTTTATATTTTTGTTCAGTAGACTTGAGTAGTTTTTCCCATGTACTTCAGAGACCAGTTGTTATACAGAATACTTCTTACGGTTACTCAATTAAATTTGTGATGAAAAGAAATGCACCTCTACTCAGTTACAATGAGTGGGAGTAAAAAAATGGTTGAAATAAAAAAAGAATAAAATAATCTACTATATTAAAAAATGAACAAAATAATCTGGCAAATAATCAAAATGAATAATGTAAGCAATAAAATGAGCAAAAATGCATGAAAATAATCACAAACGAACAAAAAACGCACAAAATAATCAGGAATATCGGCAAGACTGAACAAAGCAGCCAAGTAAATTATATAAATGAACAAAATTAGCAGGCAAATGAGTGAAAAGGAAGAAGATTAAGTAAATTGAGAAAAGTGAACAATATAATCAAGAAATTGATCAAAAAGTCAATAAAATAAGCAACACTAGGGGCCAAAAATGATAAAAAATAATCAAAAAGGCTAAGAAAAATTAACAGAAAACAAAATAAATAGCAAACTAAAAAAAGAACACACTGGATCAAATCAGTAAGACATCTTCAGTCTTCATTAGCCGTGGTGTTGAACAGTCTGATAGTGGTGGGGATGAAGGATCTCCTATAGCGTTCAGTCCTACTGTGTAGTCACTGATGTTCCACTACAGCTGCTCTTCTGAATCTTCTGCCTTTCTTTCTGACCTTCAACCACACACAGTCCTTCTCAAATCCAATGGGACTGGTTGGTTAACTCCACATTTCCTCTGCTTCAGGTCAAGCAGGCCCTCTTCGGAGTGACTTTTTATTTCCATGTCAATCCAACATTGATCTTACAAAAGAAGATCCAAAAAAAAAACATTGTATATGCAAAAAATGTAAGAAAAAGTGAGAAAAAGCAGAGAGCTATCAGCAGTTGCTGTCACCTGCACCAGTGCATTCTACCATGGATGTTTGAGTGCTGGTATAGGTTCCTCCTTTCTGCCCTGCTTACAGCCTTTTATTTTCTTCGCTATTTAATTTTAAGTTTATTTATTTGTAAAAAAGACAATACATATTAATAGACATATATATGCAAATAAATGCTAGTTTATATGCAAGATTTTAGCCAGAGCTAATTTCCATCTTCAGTCCTTCGCTGACCAATGCCAGCCCCTTAAATTTGATGTTTTGACATGATTGATATCTAGGTAATTTCCATAAAATGCAAAGCTGCAGGAAATATGCTGCACACCTATAAGACCTTTACGTTTTATAACAGGTATGAACAGTGAATTACGGGCTAAGCAGCACACTTTCACTATGACTCAGTACACTGTCTGCCGTCTTCATAAAGTATGTCTAAACACTTTCTTTTACATTTTTCCCCTGTTGTATATGAATATATTCCTCTGTGTACAGCCCATGTTTATGCATCTCCACCCATGTTTAGCATAAGCTCATGACTCAACCGTTCCACCACTACCACTAGGACACTTTTTAGCTTCTGTGCTCCACAAACAAGGCCTTTTCTCCAAAACTCTTCAAACCATTGCCCTTGGCTCACTATAGCGGTTCCCATAAAGAAGCCTGCTGATGCCTCCTTTAATTGTAGCATGTAATCTGACTTAAACACCAGGCTGATAATAGTTCTGTCTATGTGAAGGTTAGGATTAGAAAAGGCCCCTGATTCCTACCAGCTCTCTTATTATCCCCTCAGCCCAGGCCGCAAGGAACCAAAGGGCCGACATGCTTGTTTCAACCAGTGCCAGTTACTCTGTGACTCATCTAGGTTGAGAAACATTTGAGGAGAATGGAGCCCCTGTTTTGGTGTGTCAGCGCACTGCTTGTGGCTCTTGCTGCTCTCTGACAGATTGCCGCGAGATGCGAAGGCTCTATGCATGGTCGGCGAGGATGGAAAAAACACTTGCTTTCACCTCAAGTTATGCAATGCGACCAAACTCCCAAGAGCTGCAGTGACTGCCCAATTTAGGGCACATATTTGAGGTAAAGGCTAACTTAAAACGTTACAGTGTGAGCCATTCTTAAAGGTGGAGATGACATTTTTACTGTCGCTGCCGTGCTCACTGTTTCCTAAAACCATTAATACTAAGCTCTGGTTATCAAACTTAGAAAAATACTAGATGTGACTAATCTCGTATCCTGCTGTCATTTGATATATTACAGGAGAAAAGAACAAAGTTTGTGTTTAATATTACTGGACACAGGTCTTTAAAGACAGAGGTTGTTCTCGCACTATATATGCAGTGGGATGTAAAATACACAGAAACAGTGCCCGAGGAAAAGTACTGTTACTTTATAATTCTATTGTCTCAAGTCAAAAAAGTACTAAACACGAAAAGTAGTGAGTAACATATTTATTACAATCTAATATCAGCCTTGAAACAGGAATTTTGGTCATTTTTTGTTTATTTCCATTATTATTTTACTGATTTTATTTTTGGTGATTTTGTTGATTTTTGTTGCCTGCAGATTATCCTTAATTTGTTCATTTTTACTCATTTTGTTGCTTATAACCCCACACAGATGGAGCAACTGTATTATTGGAGCGAGGAGCAAGAAATTTAAACGCAAGTTGGAATAGAGTCTTGGATACACTCTGAAGGTCAAACAGACTTGACCTTGAATTTAACCTCAAAAATTGGTAGGGGTCAAAAATAGGTCACTAATACACCAAGTCTGAAATTTGCTTTACTCCTTATAATTTAATGCAAATGAGGGGAGGGGTGTTGAACTTAGTATTTTTTTCTTATATTTATCCTTAATTTCCAAAAATATAGTTTATGCCATGGCCAATGTGGAGTAAAAGTAAAATGATGGAAGAACATCTTTCAGCTTTTCATTTTCAAAACAAAGCCACTGCATTCTATATTAAGATCTTTAATATCCATAATATGACACAATTTTATAAATAGGTATAATTTTGGTCAAGAAAATAGGCAGGAACTGCATGCATGTAATCATAAACAGAATTCAGTGAAGACTGACCATAATTTGACTTGGCTTCTTTTGTCTGTGTTTGTTCTATTAAGTTTTATGTTCTCCCGTTGGAGGTAAATAAATCCATCACTCACCATTACTGATCTTAACAGTTGACACTATTACTCATTGCTGATATTTTCTTTACAATGTTTGCAGAAGTCAGCTCTATAAATGAACGTTTATAATGTGTTGAGGGCTGCTGGAGGCGTGGCACCTGATGAGTGATGCCTAGTTTTGTTTTTTTAATAATTTTTTCTCATATTGTTACTTATTTTCTGACTTTCTGTTCAGTTTTTAAGTGTTACATTTTTATTAATTTACTTTATTGTTTTCTTCCTTTTTGCTCATTCTATTGCTTTTTGGTTCATTTGTACCTATGTAAATTTTCGTTTTACTTGACTGTTTTATTACAATTTTTAATATTCTTGATTATTTTGTTAATTTTGGTGCTTAATGTAATCATTTTGATGATACGCCTAATTAGTTTTTTTAATTCAATTGATTTTTTTTTCTTTATTTCAATCTCAACCTTTTTCACTACTACTCTTTGAGCTGTGGCCAAATGTAATTGAGTAGAAGGAAATTTTTCCATCACAAATGTAACTAAGACTAAAAAGTATTCTGCAATGCAACTACTCAGATAATACATTTTATGGGAAAAAAAACTCACACGCATGTAAATTAGTAAATGTACCACCCACCTCTGTGTACATGTCATCGCTATCAATGTGCCTCAAGTGTGGTTCCTTTCTATTTTATTTGCCTTGTAAGAAAGGAGACAGCATAACATAATGAAAATAAATAATAAAAATGATTCCAAAAACATGGTTTATCATGTCACTGTTTTGAGAAATATTAGTGCATAATCAACATGCAATTTGCAGGTTTTCTTTAATGCACTTTTATTTTCTAGAGTAATTTTCTGAGCTGCCATTAATGGCATTACTTACTACTATGACTCATTTGAAGTAAACCTGCATCAGCTACATGGCTACACTGTGCTTTATCACACGCTCATTTGTTAAAGGGTGTTTACTGCAGCCTATAGATTAGTGTGCCGTGTGTTAAAACACCCAGCGGTGCCAATTAGGGAATATGCACAAATGCTTCTGATCAATAGACATGTTTAATGCTAATCATACACTACACACCCCCTTTATATTGATTCTCAGTTGCCAGGATCAGAACTAAACCAGCTGTAGGTAGAAGATGGATGCGTCCACATACAGTACACACGGCCCTCCTCGACCTGAGCACATTGCTAATACAGGATTCAGCTTGTTTGATGCTCACAGGAGGAGTCCTTGCTTTATTGATCCTTTGGCCTCTGAAGGACAAGGTCATTGGGTCATCTGTCACAAAGCTGGAGGCGACAGTGACACTCACACACGCACACACACACACTCTTCAAACAGAACTGATGAACCATGCAGCAGCCAGACGTAGTCTGTTAATAGAGGTCATGTGGGAGTGTAGGTTGTGGTTTGGGCAGAGCTAACATTGTTAGCTTGTATTTGATCATGTTGGATGGGACAGGTTTTCCAAAAGATAGCACACAACTACAAAGGCAGCCTGTCAACAAGTTACGGGGGATTTCCTTCACTTTTACTCATTTATCAGATTGATCATCCAGACTGAACTTTACGTAGGTTGTGGACATCACCGGTATCTGGAATTGTTTACTGATAAGTGGAGATGAGTTATGCAACTATGCAGAGGTGTGTGTAAGTTTGTTTACAGAAACTGTGGGGCAAAGACCTCAGATCCACTGACAGGTACCAGTGTGGGTTTTCAAAAGGTCTCCCATAGACTTCAATCAAACCTCTTTTTAAAGGCAAAGTATGTAACATTTTTGTAAAACAGTACGTGGACTCATCTGTTAATAATCCCTCCTACTCACCGGTCGTGTCCCTCTGTCTGTGTGTGGTGGTGGACTTAGATGCACAGATCCCCCTCTAGCTTTTTCTATTTTGTCCTCTCTGTTGGATGTTTCTGCAAAGAGCAATGTGTTAACATCTCTAACCAGTAACAGTAATTACATAAAATGGTACACAACTTGAAGTAACTCAGCAGAGCTGAAACACAAACACGATCTGTTTGGGTTGGATTGGCTTGGGTCTCTAAAACATTCTCATAGAGTTTTGTGATGGTGTGGATGAGTTTATGTGTGCCTCAGACAGTAAACACTTTGTCATTTTGTCTATTTCAAGTTTTTTGTTCTCATAATGCATTGCTTTCTTGTCAGTTGCTCCCCTCTCATTCTAACCCTGGGCAGAGACGACTGTTCATAAACAAGTGTCAGGTAAGTTCGATACTTACCATTGTGATGATATCAGCTCAACTTGCGTAGACTCAGCTCAACTTTTTTAAGAAAAGAATATGTGACCAGCACTCAGACTTGGTGCCAATTCCTCTAGTGGTTACTAGAGGTACTACAACTGCAGCCATAAAAAGCATTTTCTCTATAGAAGAGACGTCTGTACAACTGAAAAAAAAAAATATATATAGAAATTACCCTTGCCTTTGGAATCATATACATATCATTTTAGTTTAGTAGTTGTTCTGGACAAATAATACTTCCATAATGGTGGTTTTCCTGTGGATCAAGCTCTGTGAATGTTGAAGGTACGTCAAATCCACGGACACATTATTGAATTAGCAGATTTTCCACAACAATTCGGTGTCAGTTTCATATCTATAGGTTTATTTACTACCTTACAGTAGCTTTTTTTCCTCAACCCCTGTAAGTATAATCATTCTGGATAACTATATCTGGAATATTGCCCATATCTGGATCAAACTTTCTATTGTGGTGTTATGCTGTGTTTTTTGGCTAAATTTTCCAGGTGTTATTTGTGGCATTGCGAGGACAAAAACATAACCTCCTGGTAGAGGAAATAAAGGCAAAAATCCCAAAAATAAATCCTTTTCTATTTTTTAACAGTTCTGTTATCCATTCTTTTTTATGACATGAAGGCTTTAGATTGCCAGTCCTTCAAGCAATCAAATAAAGTTTTTAAAGTCTGTGGCATCATCCACTGCACAGTCTGGTTAGACAGTAGTTCAAGCAGGTAGATGTAGAAGGGGTAATGGGTGAAGTGCCTGTCCGTGTGTGCATGCGTAGCGGGCTGCATAATGTAGAAGTAACAGGAAAAGCAGAAAAGTGTTGGAGTTAATGCCAAAGAGCATTTTTCCATTCAAAAAACAGGCAACAGTTTGGTACTTTACAGGATACAATGCCATTGCTATCAGATATGTATTATTTTGAGTCCATATTAGCATCAACTCACTCATGACCCCTTACACGTGCCCCAAATATGGTCACTTCTCTACATATTTGAAGAACAGTGAGTGATGTCATGTTACCTCCATCCTCATGTTATAAACAGATTATGCCAGGTACAACACTAGGATATAGTATGGACAGTGAATGGGTGCATGAGAGGGTGGAGGCTGGCATGGCCACTCTTCTGACTCACAATGAGAATCAATGCATTGAACACTGGGAACTCTTTCATATGTAAAAACAACATTTACAACTAAAATGCAGCAGCAGCTATTAAAATCAGCAAGATATGAGCCTCAATCTTTGTACCAAGTGAACAGTCAGTAAATTTGAACAAAAATAATCTCAAGTCAAATCGGTCTTATTTTCACAGGCCAACATCACTATTCACTAATTGGCAAAAGTGCATAAATACTTCAATTAAGAGATGTAATTAAAAAAAATGAGTGATCGGCCCTTGATGAATATTGTTTGTTTATTAACTAGCTTTGGCTCCTTGTCATGTTGCAAAAGTGGCCCCTGAGCAAAGAAAGTGACCAGTCTATCCGTGTTTTTGTTATATCAGCATATCAGCTGAAATTCTGGAGGCTGAAATAGGAGAGAGGTTCACTTGACGCTGCTGTTGAATGTGAAGTATGCCGCTGACACAGCCTGAGAAGTATTCCTGCTATGCTTTATTCTTTTTCCGCGCTGCTACATCCTCACTTTGACATTTGGCTGTGATAAGAGGAAAGCCTTGAATCCCACACATATCCACAGTGAATTCCACCCATTGCCGAACACTGGTTCCTAACTCTACTCCCACACCACAGCGTACAGTAAGACCACTGCGCAGTCCTCGGACAATACTCGGATTCAGGCTGTATGCATGAGGCCTATTCACACTTCCTATCACTAACATCTGCAATGCTAATGACTGAGTGAGTGTGTTTCTCTCTCTGGCAGAGAGAGGTTGTGCTTTCAGTATGCATCTATGTCCCTCCATTTTTCCCCTTTCTACTAATCTCTTTCTCACTCCCTCTTTCCACGACTCTGCAGTTGCGTAGGCGGTACATCTGAAGCCGCATCAGAGGCTCAGACGTCAAAAGAAGCCACACAGCTCAGCTGTGCGCAGAATGTGGCACACTCTATGCAGTAAATGTCATTTGAAAAATTGTTTACAACATCGCTTTGTGGTTGTTTCCTCAGATGTCTATTGTGCAGGGAAAGCAGCGCATTTCAAACTGATGTGTTTGTGTTCTCAACTGTGCCTTTTAACTTCCAATCAGGTTGGATTTCAGTTCCAAATCAAGCTTTTCCTTTTAAAGGTTATTCCCACTGTAACTCATTGGGAGCTTAAATTTATTATTGACATGAGAAATGTACTCCTCCCCTTTTATAAGTGTGGACACCCATCTTTCCTTTTATTTCCCTACCACTGTTCTCCCTCCACCAGCTCTCTCTGACCCTTGCAGATTTACACACCGTTGCAGCACACTGGGGGCTTTCTGGAGCATGGAGACTTTGTTGTATCAATGTCAGTTTTGACTTTCCTCCCTCTTCTGACTGCCTGCCAGGCAGTGAGGAAGACTGCTGGCGGCGCTGGGCTATGCCGGAGGTGACTTCCTGCTCAACAGCTGGGCCCTTGTTCGGCACTGGCCCAGGTTACACTGCAATAATCTCCCATGAGTCTTTCCACATGGGCAGAGAAGCCTCTATGTCGCACCACTGTTTTTCCTGCTATTTAACAAAGAAGAAAAGGTGATTGTGTTAAGTCCTCTCAGCTCCTACTTGGGGTCCAAACGTGTTTGTATAACATGTCTGTGTCTGTGTCTGTGTGTGTGCGAGCTGTGAATCATTTTGCTACCAGGATGAATGCATGAATCAGCCTTTTCAGTAAGTATGTGTAGTGATGGCTGGCTGAGGTGTACAGATTGGAAGTGTTCAGCTGTCACCAGCTGACCTCACCACAGACACACTTTGTGCTCACAAGCAGTTGAAACACTGCTTCTCTCTGTCCCCCCTTTCTGGAGAACACTTACACCTCAGTTAGTTAACCTTAGATAATCTGGACTAAGATGTGTGTGCACAACTTCCATTTTTAAAAATCTTTTTCCATCATCCCCTCTTTTCCCCCCTTGAGTGACCTTTGGCTCATTGCACACCCTGAAGTGCCCCCAGCACAGGAACTGTCCGACATAAAGGTCACCTGAGGTCAGCTAAGTCTGCACAGGTCTTTGTGTGCATTGATAGGGCTTTGAAGGCTTATTAGCGAGTCTAATGGTGGGTAAAATAGTTGGAGTCTCAGTCTCTGCTGCCTACTGGGAAGGTGACCAGGCAAGCCTGTTATTAGAGGGATTGTTAAGCAAGAGAGTAAATGTAGACCCAGTCTTCCCATGATAATTAATAGTAAGAGGCTGTGTTTGTTCTTAGTTAAAGCATATATTTATTCCTTGAAGGATTCTGCTGGACTGCTGGTTATCTTTCTTTTAAGGATTTGTACTTCAGTTTTATCCTAGTTTTATTGGCCAGATTTCTCTTAAAATCTATTTTTGTTGCAAATGAGACTTTAGGGCTTAATAAATGCAATCCTTCCTTCCCCCTGATGTGAAGACAGATGTAACCAAAAGAGGCATGCTGTTGGCTTCACACAGCACTATTCTGAACTTAATTTCCAACTGAAAGGCAAGTGACACACGTGCAGCAGTGATTGGACCAGACAGCTGCTCCCAGGATGTACAGAGGGCTTTGATTGGCCTTGGCAGCTGCCCATGCTGGACTTAGTTTTAGTGCTTGCTAAGTGTATGTGTGCATTATCAGTGAGGTCACCGCTTTACCATAACCCACTAATGCTTCTGAGCTGATGTTTATCCCTCTAATCAAATTAAGGCTTTGACTTATGTGGTTATCATTGAAAGGAAAGTTGTTCAAAAAGCAATATTGTGTGTTTGTGTTTGGCCCCAGATTGAGTTGTTCTGTGCTTATTGAATATTAACTTGTGCAAGTGCACTGAAATTACATGTATGGTTGCAATTCCAGTTTTTAGGCTTACAGGAATAATCTGATACATTTCAATGTATATTGTACCAAGAAACAGTTCTTTATCTAACCACCTAGGAAAATGTTTTAAATTTATTTTTCTCTGAGAATTACATTGCATCTCATTTTAGATACATCCAGTAATGCAGTAGTATGCGCTTCAGTGTGCACACTGTGAAAGTACTTATTTACATAATGCATTGTGTACTTCACTCCACAACGCAGTGTCTGAAATCAAACTTGGCTGTTTTGCACTTTCAATAAGTGGCAATTGCAAGTAAGCTAGAAAATAATGAAGAATAATAAAGAATAATGAAGACAGTGAACAAAATAACAAACAACATGAACAAAATAACCAAAGGGGAAAAAAAACAAACAAAATGATCATTGAAACAAGTGAAAGTTAACAAAAACAATCAGAAAAATGAAGAAAACAAGCAACCAAATCAACAAAATAATGAAGGCAATGAAAAATAACCAAAGAAAAAAATAAAATAAGGAACATAATAAGACCTAAAATAAATATTTGACAAAATAAACATCAAGAGGTGTGTGTGTGTGTGAGTGTGTGGGTGTGTGTGTGTGTGTGTGTGTGTGTGTGTGTGTGTGTGTGTGGATGGGGGGTATTAGAAAGTCACCAGAAAGAAAAATAAATCCTCCAGTAAAGTACAGATATCCTCCACAGCATCTCTGTGCTTTGCATTTTGACATAATTGTCAACATGAGTTTAAGTAAGAAAGCACTTGACTTGAGACACAACAGTGAACTTCAAAGCCATAAGACAATGTACGTGTTGTGAAATAGTTTCTGAATAGTTGTTAAGAAAAGCATGCTCACAGCAGATCCCTAAAGCACACAGGGAATGTCAGCCCTCGTACCGGAATGGACCTCAAGAATGCAACGCTTGCACATATGCATTTGTTCATGAGCTGCTGTTGGAAGATACATTCTGAACAACAGGGCCAAAAAATCACCAGCACCAGCCTCCCCTCTGCTGTGGTTTGGTTTGAGCCCTGCCAACAGTTGGAGCGATTACATAATCGTGGTCTCGATGCAGACCGTGCCACCTCTGCATTGCAGCGGGAGGAGTGCCACAGCGGACCCTGCTGCAGATGCGAACCCGCATGCCCACACCTGTGAATCATTTAGACCAAATTGTTTATTTGGCTTTTCTTAAGTGCTACCAGTGTTTCCTCTGTGCATTTGTGTCCCTTTGGAAAAAAACAAAAAAAACCCAAAAAAAACAGCATGTCCCTCTGGGCGATACACATCTTCAGCATGACCACCAACAAAATAGAGCCAAATTAATCCAAAGAACACCCTCCGCTTTCTACCCCCACCTCTCTTTCCTCAGGCTGTCCACTTCCAGAAATGCACAGGCACTTAGCACAAATAAAGAAGTAATTCAAACGCTCTTTACAAGGAAACACAGAGCTGTTATTTGTTGTTCTTCATCCTTTTGATGTGAAAACATCCCTTCCTGGGCACCCAAATGTATTTGTGAGTTTGTTGTTGCCATCATGAAGGTGGAGACCACTATTTTTTAAGTTAAACCTTCCTCTCAACCCTAGAACCTCTTCCAAACAGCAGAGTGGTGACTCAGCTTGTGGTCACAATTTATGGCTGCATGCTCTGACTTTAAGTTGGTTGAATGATGCACACACTCTCAGGCCTGGGCTGATGTCCTCCTATAATAGGAATACAATGATTTGCAAATCCTTTTCAACCTATATTCAACTGAAAACACTACAAGGACAAGATATTAAATGTTCAAACTGAAACTTTATTTTTTTTGCAAATATTCACTCATTTTGAATTGATGCCTGCAACACATACACGTCACCCATGGGGGCCACTAACACACCCCCAATATCATCACAAATGCTTCTTTTGAACTTAGCACTGACAACAATCTGGATGGTCCTGTTCCGCAGATCCATGATTTCCAAAAAGTATTGTAAATGTGGACTTGTCAGATGACATTATGCTTTTCCACTTTGGTCAGTCCATCTCAGATGAGCTCAGGTCCAGAGAAACCAGTGGCGTTGATGAACTGTGCCTTTCACAGATGCTCCTTTTATACCCAGCCATGACACTCACCTGTTTCCTATTAACCTGCTCACCTGTGGAACAGCTGGGCATTTCTCAACTTTTGTCTTGAGTTGCCCCTGTCCCAGCTGTTCTCGGACATGTTGCAAGCATCAAATTCAAAATGAGTGAATATTTCCCAAAAAAAAAAAAATCAGTTTGCACATTAAATATCTTGTCTTTGTGGTATATTCAATTGAATATGGGTTGAAAGGGATTTGCAAATCATTGCATTCTGATTTAGTTACATTTTACACAACGTTCCAACTTCAATGGAATTGGGGTTTGTAGATTCCCTCACAGTGGCAGACGCTTATCCTTGAAAGCAGAAGTGTATCCAATACTGTTAAAAACCAGGAGCAATTTTACATCTGATACACCCATCTCATTAACAAACAGCACACTGTTAACCAGCAGCATCCTGGTGGAGCTGCAGGTGTTAACAAGGTCCAGTCAATTTACTAATGAGATAACGAGGTGGCTAATGAGGCCCTGAAAGAAGGTCATGATGTAATGAAATCACCAGCTCAAAACAGTACAGTAATAGGAGACATGTACTCTTCTGGGGAATTAAAACTCTTAAAATGAATATGCAATATAAAGCAGCCTATTATAGCTTTTCCCTAGTGGGGATGGTTCTTAATAGAAGCTTTGAGGATTGTACCAAGAAGGAGCACACTGTAATGAAATGAGCATAAAATGGAATACAAATGAGCATGTGTGTGTGTGGGGGGGCTATGTTTGTAGTGTGTTAAAGAAAATAGGTCTCTTACCCAGAGAGCCAAGTACCAAATGGAAAGAGATGTTTATCGAGTGTGCATCGTAGTCAGCTATGTTGCATTCATATTCCTTCTGAACCATCTTTTAGTTGTGAATTTTGGAGTGTATTATATTTTATTCATTTCCTTGACTATTATGTTCACTTTTGCTCATTTTATTAAGTAATTTGTTTATTCATGGCCCCTTTTCTTGACTATTTTGTTCATTTTTGTTCATATTCTGAAGTATTTTGTTCATTGTTGTTTATTTTCTTAGGTATTTTGCTCATTTTTGCTCATTTTTGTGTATTTCTTATGTATTTTGTTTTTCTGTGATCTTTTTCTTGATTATTTTGTTCATTTCTGTTTATTGTCTAAAATATTTTGTGCAGTTTTGATCATTTTTGCTGATTTTTTTGTGTATTTTGTAAATCTGTGATCTCTTTCTTGATTATTTTGTTCATTTTTGTTCATTGTCTTAAGATATTTTGTTCATTTTTGTATCGTTTATGTATTTTGTTAATTTTCACTCATTTTCTTGGGTATTATGTTCATGTTTGGTCATTTCTTCAAAAATTTTGTTCATTTTTGTTCATATTCTTAAGTATTTTGTTTGTTTTTATTTTCTTAAGTATTTTTGCTAATTTTTTCATTATTTTTGTTTATTTTCTTCGGTATTTCATTTCTCTTGATTATTTTGTTCAATCCTATTTATTTTCTTAAAAATTTTGTTCAGTTTTGATCACTTTTTCTTCTTTTTTATGTATTTTGTTAATCTGTGATCTCGTTCTTGATAATTTTGTTCACTTTTGTTCACTGGCTTAAGTATTTTGTTAATTTTTGCTCATTTCCTTAAGTATTTTGTTTATTTATGGCACTTTCTTGACTATGTTGTTCATTTTTATTTATATTTTTATGTATTTTGCTCATTTTTGCTCATTTTTCTTTGGTATTTTGTTTTTCTGTGATCTCTTTCTTGATCATTTTGTTCACTTTTGTTCATTGTCTTAAGTATTGTGTTCATTTATTTATTATATTTTGTTATTTTTTTTTTCTTTTATGTATTCTCTTAATTCTTACTCATGTTCTTGGGCATCCTGTTCATTTTTGGTCATTTTTTTTCCACTGATTTTGTTCCTTTTTGGTCATTTTCTTAAATATTTTGTTCTTTTTCTAAAGTGTTACTTTCATTATTGGTAATTTTCTTATGTATTTTGTGCATTTGTGACCCTTTTATTGACTATTTTGTTCTTTTTTTTTGTTTTTCTTCAGTGTTTTTTTTAGTTGCTGCCCTATTCTTGAGTATTTTGTACATTTTTATTCAATTTCTTAAGTATGCCAAAAAGTCCACCACTGTCCACAAATTCTTGGTTACAATTTAAGTGAACCATTGCCAATTAAAATGCATTTGTTTTATTAGTGTAATTACGCCGTACTGTATACAAATGAAAGGGCACATCTATACAGCATGCATTGTTCTCTGATTATATATACAGGTCCTTGCCTTTTTCTATGATTCAGTGGAAAATTCCAAGATTGCAGTCGTGCTGGCTTAGAAAACACGGCGGCTGTAACCAAAGCTCCGGCTGTTTCGGTTATAATCCCTTGTGCCTCTCCCAGCACTACTTCCCCATCAAAGGAGCGCTGATTACTGGGAACTCCACTGGGAAAGGACTCAGAGATAGGAAGTGGGCATGGATGAGGAGAGGACACACCTTCAAAAACACAGCACTGCTGCTTGTGATGTAGTGTTGAATAAAAACCACTATGAGTGTCTTCACGACCAGGCTCAAACAAACAACATGTCATGGTGTTGGAAAAGACTAAACAGCTGGAGTTTTCACAGTTAAATTAAGGACTCATGTACTTGTTCATTAATGCAAGATGTAAGGGGTCAATTGGAATGAAAAAAAAACACTGTGTGTGCGTATGTATTTATATATATATATATGTACTGTATATACAGTACATATATGTATATACAGTACACGTACAGTGCATATATAGTATATATATATACACATATATATACGTATACAGTACATCTACAGTATATACAGTGGAACCTCGGACAACGACCGCTTCTGACAACGACAAATTCGGATACCGACGAAAAAAACGGCAAAAAATTTGAACCTCATGAAGACGAATTATCCGGACAACAACGCCCGGGTCACGTCTGTATCACTTCCGGGTCTCGACGAGAATGACCCGGAAGTCAGAGCGCTAGTGCTAGGGAAGCTAGCAGCTAGCTAGCGCTAGCTGGCTGTGAAACAAGACTGCCTCACCATCGGCATCTTGGAATCAGCTTAACTCCTTAATGCAGAACCCGACAGCGTGGTCCTGTGTGTCCGAGCCTCTGCCATCACAAGTTAACTCCACTCCGGAGCCGGCTATGTTGTTAGCCGTTAGCTGCCTATGTTAGCAGCCCAGACCCAACCATGTCGACATGGGCAGCGCCCGGGCCGCTGCGCGTCCGCTCCTCCCGGGCCGCGAGGAGTCTGCCCCGG
>JAQQAE010007864.1:0-15580 GCA_029823295.1 Pseudamia nigra | reverse complement strand
GTCAGCAGTTCTTCTTTTGTAGAAAAATCATCAAACACCATTCGGATAAATATCATTAGCTGCGCTGTGCTGGCGCTAACTACTGACTCGTCGCACTGGATGCTAACCCACCTGCACTTAGTGAGGTCCTGGTCCAGTTGCTCTGTTAAGTTCTCAGACACAGATGACACTCATCTAGCCATCGTACCTGCTCCGTGTTGGACATCACAGAATGCAGCGATGACATCGGGACTATGTTTCTCATCTTTGAAGACTGTGTTAGCGACAAGCATCATAGCTTCTTTAGAAACCGCCCCATCCGAAAAGCCTTTCTTGTTCTTTATCAAAAAACTTGCAGTTCTAAACAACGCTTCGGTTGCGTTCTGGGATTTTTACACAGGCCTCGTGAAAAAAGTGTTGCTTGTCTAAAGCTGCCTTTAACTCACGGGCTTTTTCTGTCCTTAATGCGCTGCCGGGTGGGTTGTTCACATCCAAGCTTTCGTGACAGGTTCTGTCGTGTCTCTCCACGTTGTGCCGCTTTGATACTGCAACTGTCTTCCCACAAATAAGACACAAACATTTTTCTTTGAATGACGTAAAAAAGAACTCTTTCTCCCAATCACTGTGAAATAGTATGGCCTTTTTCGCTTTTCTGTCATGATTTTTGGGGCTAAACTACAAGCAGGCTAACTCCTCATCATCGCTTCAGTGTGTCCGGAAACAGGTGTGCTGACCGCGCACTGATGACGTGTCACTTCAAAAGAGGAGACTTCATTATAGCCTATATCAAATTTTTGTTTTATTTTTTTAACATTATATAACATTGTTTAAAAATCTGCATTAATGTAAGCATTTGTTCAAAAAATTTATGCAACTTAAAAAAAAACTATATTAAATTCTATTGTGACCAGTGCTATTTTTAGAGCATGCTGTGCGGGCGCCTTGAGTGGTCCTCACAGGCGACCATGCGCCCGCGGGCACTGCATTGGTGACCCCTGGTTTAAGATGTTCAACTGCCCCCTACTGAGCTGGGAATGGCTGAGGTGTGTGACCAAACAGAAGCAGCATGCAACTTCAGTGATTTCTTTTCTTTTACTGGCTTTTCCAACACAGGCGCATACATTTTTACAGCAGTGACAGCCATGGATTCCCCGTCCCACACTACCAGCCCCCTACAATAATCACCAGCCCCTATATAAAGGCACTGGCCCTGGCTGCCATCCACTGGCTTTTTTTTTTCTCTGTCTCTACTCTTTTACTCTTTTCTTTTGTCTGTCATCTGTCCACTAACCCCAACCAGTCGAGGCAAATTTTTTATTTTTATTTCATTTTTATATGTACAGGTTGTCCTAGTTCCGCCAAGGTTTACCTTTGAATCGAGAACCAATCTCAGTGACTGCCTTGTGAATTTAGTTAGAGAAAGTTGTGAGTGGGAAAAGGTAAATTGACAATCCTTTGAACAATGTAAAATATAAAACTTGTTTGTTTGTTGTTGCCAACAGTCACAGTTTGGATAGCTTCAGTACTAATGTATAATGTTAAAAATGATATGTAAATAATTAAACACCAACCAAACTTTTTACTGTTAGTGTTAAACATCACTGGCTTTGTCATCTTTTCAATAATGAATGATGAAAAAGGCTTACCCATATTTGTTAAGACTGCTTATATGACTCAAATAAGCTGCTGAAACATTAACTTCATGTGTTTCCACTTCTTCTTCTTCTCCTTTCGGCTGCTCCCCTCAGGGGTCGCCACAGCGAAATACCAATGATTCGCATGTTTGATCTGGCATAGTTTTTAAGTGTTTCCACAAACTTTTTAATACATATTACAAGGAATGGATTCTGACCTGGTCAACATTTTTGAGCTGTTCTATTGCTGACATGTGAATCCTTTGAACTATGAATATTTCAGCAAAGTTGTTTATCAAACCTCTGCACTCTGTCTTCATGCTCACTGGTTCATCCCACAGCAGAGTCAGAGGGCTCCTGGAACTGCTTGAACACTGAGCTGAATAAGGTAGAGAACAGTTCTTGAGCCAAAAGGGAGTATATTTCACTGAGAAGCAAAGAAGCATTCAAGAGACAAGATTTGCACCACGTTTTCACATTTCTCCCAGTGAATGGAAGCCCCGCAGACAGGTGCAGTACAATATGCAATACTCCTTTAACTTGAAATGTTAAAGGAATTCTTATTCAGGAATCTATTGAACCCTTTGACGGCAAAGTGCAGTATTCTGCAAAAAGTGAAAATAAGAAAAAGATTCTCTTGCGTATTACTTATATTATAAGGCGCACCCCCCAAAAATGTCATTTTAAATTTTGTTTTGTTTTTATAATCTGGTTCGCCTTATAGTGCGGAAAATACGGTATATTGTTTTGGTGTTTTTTAATTGTCTTTATTTTTGTTCCATATTGTTAATTTAGTTTCCTGATTGATTCATATTTGCTAGTTTTCATTCATTTTTCTTCTTATTTTGGTGATTTTTGCTTGTGTTCTTTATTATTTTGAATTTGTTCTTCATTTTTGTTTATTTTTTGATTATTTCCTTTGTATTTCTTTCATCTCCTAATTTCTTCATTTTGCTCGCAATTTTGCTCATTTTTTCTTAGTTTTCCTATTTTTTTTTTGTTGATTTCCTGTATGTCACCTCTTGTTTTTAGTTGTCTCAGTTATTTTAATAATTTTTAATCTTATTTTGGACATTTTTGCTGCATTAAAAAAAACATTTTGCTCATTTTTATTCATTTTTGTGGGTACTATGCTCATTTGATATTCATTTTGAGTATTTTATTCATTTTGATATTTATACCTGCATATTGTAGTATATTTTGTAATATAATTTATTACAGAATAGCATATGGTGTAATGGGATATATTGCTAAGTGACATACATTGTATAACATTACATATACAGTATTACAATCATATTATAAATACAGTAAGAAGCCTTAAGGTATGAGATATTTTGAGGGGGTGGGGTATATACTACATTTTCTACTTCTCCCTACTCCCTTTCAAACATGTGATGACTTTGGTTTGTTTTCTTGGAAAATAGATTTATAGATTTGTCTGTTTTATGTTATATCACAACTACTATGCATGTTTGAAATAAACTAAATAAACTAAACTAATTTCTCTCATTTTCTTCATTGTTTTGTTCATTGTCTTAATTTCATTCATGTTGCTTTTTAGTTTGTTAATTCCTCTTTATTTCCTTGATTGTTTTGGTTACTTGTCTATGTTTTTTGTTATTTTCTTGGTTCTTTTTTTTTTTAGCACTTTTTATATTATTTAAAAGATTTTTTTGCCTGATTTTGCTTTATATTTTGTTCAGTTTCTTGGCATTTTTTAAATTTTGCCCTTCAATTTGTTCAGTTTCTTAGGTATGTTGTTCATTTTTCTGGATTTTATTTCCTTGTTCACTTTTGTTGTGATTCATTTAGCTTCTGTCTTCTTGCTTATTTTGTTAACGTTCTTAATTATTTTATTCTATTTTGTTCATTAGCATGATTATTTTCTTCCTTTGATTTTTATTTGTGCTTTTTTTTGCTTATTTCCAATCAGAACACTGTGAAGCAAAGCCTGGGTGTGGGACAGACATTTGCTTGTTTTATGGGGGGAATTGGCTGGATTTTAATATTACTGCAAAATGTACACATCTCTTTCTCAGAAATGGAACAAAATAACAAAATGAATCTGATGTTACACGATTCTATTTCAGCCTTATCTCACTTTTGAAGTGAAGCTGCTCTTAGTCTCTGTAGGGCAATATAGTTAGATATCATTCAGACTGAGCAGCAAAACATAGAACTAAAGCTTTTTCATCAAACAGTATGTGTTTGGACGGATCACCTGGTCAGTCTTATCCACTCCACTGGGTTGCATCTTCACTTTGCTCAGTTCAATGCTCATCCAAATGCATGAATATCAGAATGTCTTATTACCACTTCACTGTACCGGGAGATTGATTTCATTCATCCGTGTTATTAGAGACCTGGAGGACAGCCAATGAAGAGGCAGTACAGTATGGCACAGCAGAGCTCCAGTGACAATTCAATTAGTCGCCTCCATCTTTGCACCACCTCCACATGACCTGCATCAGTAGTTTTTGCTGACGATCAACCCAAGCAAAGTGATGCCATCCTTGGTTTGTGTTGCAAACCAAGTGTGATTGGCTGAAAAGACGTCAGGTTAACGGGACAGACGGGGCTTATCCTGATATTTTTCAGTTATGAAATTGGTTTTGGTATAATAGCTGTTGAAAATGACCACTGATTCAATTTCAGATGACACGAAAGCACATTCAAATCACAGCGCTAACCTCAATTTGAAAAGAAAATTACTGGTCAGCCATCACTGGAGACATATTTTCTTGCAGCTGCACTATTTCATTTATAACCTTGAATTTCATGTACTATTAATCTACCATTTATTTTATTACTGATACACATTGCAAACCAGACACCCACCACCTTGCTTTTTAAAAATATTGTCAACATGTAATGTGCATCATGAAAGAGTAAATCCACATTTTGAAGCCATGTTGGTTCCCTTACTGCTGGCTATGCTAGCAGTAAACCTGATTGTAACTTGCTATAGAACAGAGTTCAAAGCCAAATTCACTGAATCATCACAAGGCCTCTGTATTTGTGGATGACCTGCACTGTGGAAAAAGCAAAACACTGACTTTTTAAATGATCAGCGCTAGAAACAGGGTGGGATTATGAGAAACGCATGATATTTGGAAGGGTGCTGCTGCCTGTCTCCCACAGAACTCTGATACTTTAGAAAGTCCAAAGTCAAACAAGCCTCCCCCAAAAGGAAGCAGATGTCCTTGAGGTGTACAAATAGCAGCTTTAATTTATCTTGGGATGTGATGTTCTTGTTCAGTGTGGGAGCGAGTTCAGTAATATTAGGCAAAGAGCCAAAATGAGCCATCAGCAAAGGGCAGGGACAGTTTGGTGGCAGCAGGGATCCTTCCACCAGCCAGTCTCTGACATGTATAGAGGACATTTCTTCACATTTTCTGTCGTGGCTCTATTTTGGATGACTAACATTCACAGCATGTGTATAGTTAAAATGACACGTCGGCTGTCTCTTCTGTGCTTCAGGGAATTACATCAAAGTCAAACTGACGAGCATCATTCACATAGAATTATTAACAAGAACCACTAAGCCTTAGGATCTGTTCATGTGTGCAGCATGGTGCTTGGTAAAACCACAAAAATAGCACAGAACACTCCCTTTCATGCCATTTGCCTCTGACACTATGCCTCTTGCACACAAGTAACATAAACACCAATCCCAGTAATCCTCGACTCGGAAACCGGACTGTGTCTCTTGATCATCCGTGACTCTTGCTGTGCTTCGCCGCCGACATCACTCTGCAGCTCGCTGTAAAAATCCTGTGTATGACAAGAATGCATCATACAGGTTGAAGCTCAAGCATCCCTAGCTTGTCCTGAGCACAACAGTTTTGCTTCTTCTTTTGTCTCAGGTGATGCAAGCCATGACTTTAAATGTCTATAGCTCACAATGTCAGACGTGGGTAGTACTCAAGTACACGTACTCAGTTACATATACTTTAATTTTACATTGTCTTTGTCTGCAACAATGAACAAAATAATAAGTAAATTATCTAAATGAATTATCCAGGTGACAAAATGAGCAAAACCTAAAAAAAAGATGAATAATAAGAAATAAACAATTTCAAATAAAGAAAAAATGGAGTATAATAAAAAGTAAGAATATACAATAATGCATCATTATTAACTAACAAAATTACCAATAACATGAATAAAACAACAAGCAAAAAATTTATGAAATAAGTAAGTTTGTAAAAAGTGTAAAACACATTAAGCAAAAATCAAATTAAGTAAGTTAACAAATTAACCAATAAAACTTTACAGAAAAATTACAAAAAAACTACAAAATCTTTAAAAAAAATCAAGTGAATAAAGAAAAATGAATAAAATAAACAGATACCAAATTATGAAAAGTGAACAAAAATAATCTATGAAATGAACAAAAATGAACAAAACCAAAACAACAAAATAAACAAAAAAATAATAATCAGTGTGTTAAAAAAGCTCAATAAGATGAAATAAACAGCAACACAATGAGCAAAAATGAACAAAATTATCAATTGGCGTTAACTATCCAAAAAACAAGCCGCAAAGTGAACATAACATATAAAAATAATTAATTAAATAAATAAAAATGAACAAAATAGGAATCTGGTCTTGCCATGAACGTATCTTGAGCACATGAAGAAACAAATACATCATGTCTTTTTGCATCTGCCTGGCTCTGGAGCTGACACCTTATAGATGACTATTGATGACCTGTAGGATAAGTAACCTGTTCAAACGCAATATTTTAGACTATAATAAATTCCACATTATGAAGTTACTAATTTTTTGTGACATACTGTACTCTTTTACTCCTCCTCAAGTATTTATATTTATGAGTCTGCTTCACGCATTATAATTATAAAGTAACAACAGATTTATTGAACACTGTTTCATTGTACTCTACACATCTCTGTAGATTGAGATTACTTCACTAATGAATCATCGAATGGCGCAGCACATAATCATTTTGTAAGGCCAGTGTGTTAATATGCAGGGGGTGTTTTTGTGGGTGAAACTGCACAAAGAGTTCAGGGGCTCGGGGAACCTTGCTATGGCAAATGACCTCAAGTACAGTATGCATTCCCCCCTCAAGTCATTGTGCTGTTTTGGGAAATGACACCGTTAAAGTCATCTCTGTCTACAATATGGAAAGAACACGGAGATGTGTGAGTAGCAGAAAGACTGGCTGACCTTCATGGAGCTCATTAGCATAAAGCTGCCCTTTGGGCCCCACATATGGGTGGTGCTGTGTGTGTAGAAATGTAGTCACCTCTACAAGCCGCCTCTTTTAACCTTGCACTAATCTAATGAGAAAAGGAGGATTAAGTTGTATTTGTGTTTACAGCTCACTCTATCTATGTGAGGATATTGTGTGAAATAGAATTGCTTTAATTTAGTCAGTATAAAATTTGGAAGAAATTGTGTGTGTGTTTTTTTTTAATAGCTTTAAATGTGCTACTTTAGTTGTTTAGATTTTCACTTTATTTACAAATTCATCAGCCATGGAGCAACATAATTTGTGGTTATGTGTCTGACTAATGCATAATAATGTTTTAGCATGTCTGCTAAACTAAAAAATGTACATTAAGTGTACCAAGTATATCATATATGTTGTGCTTTTCATTTCACCAGTTTGAGAGGAAATCCAGCTTGTTTGGTTCTTCACTATGTTTGGGTTAGCATCATATTTGTAATTGTCTGCTTCTGCTGTGTTGATGAGTGGGTTTGACAAAACTATAATTGGTCAAGTCACTAAAATCTCATTTTATCATACAAGCAATTCTCCAGCCCTCTTTGGGAGGTTTTTTATGCTTCCATTTTCAGGATTTTGTTTGTAAGTACACACCATTTTGCTTCATGTTTAAAAAAATTTACTTATTAAACATGTATTTTACACTGAAAACATGAGTGAAAACAGCAACTCTGGTTGTAAACTGTCTGGTTGTGATCAATACAAGATACATATTTAACTGGCCAGATGCGTGTATGGTTCATAATCAATTTCTAACATGCACACTAGAGAATTAAAACCTCCCTGCACATCAGACTTGCATGTTATGGATGTGTACAGCGGCAGCTCTATCGATGTTGAGTTTCTACTAGTGTTGTAAAGGTCATAGATTTTTTTTTGGCTTGGTCGGCTGCTACTTATGTTCTTTCCATGGCCCTGCATGGGGAAACTTTATATTTAGAATTAGCCTATTCAATTGCTTGCACATACCTGTAATTTTTCATTGTTGGAAGCAGTGTTCCAAATGGTAATACAAATTTTATTCACCCTGTTACCGGGTTTTATGAAATCAGTGGGAAAGTTTTTGAGTGATCCTACTGCCAAAACAAAGAGACGGGATTACATTCAGTAGAAGATCAGGACCTGTGACATCATTCATTGGTCTCTGGACCACTGTATTAAAGCCAGTAGTTGGAGTTTTGACTATTGTTATGTTGGCTTTTCAAAGCAGGAACTGACCATATTTAGACAAATGGGGGAGCTGCTGTAGCACAAAACATTAGAGCCATTCAGAGCCTAAGTTTCACACTTTTTGGGTTTGACCAGTGGGCAATGACGAGGCTGTACATTGGAAGTAACTTAAAGTTGTAATATTGCTGTTGGTCACTAAGGTGTCATTCACTGAGCTCCAGGAAGCCCTGAGTCCCATAGAGCTCCAGTGGACTTCTCTCTGGAAATGAACTGAATAAATGCTTGTCATGAGTTGTCACGGTCTCAAACCCTCTAATAAATGATCTGGTGGTCAATTTTTAATTTTGTTCTGTTATGAAGATATTTTGGCAAATAATCTGTACAAAGTACTGCCATGCTGGCGATTTGATTGACAGGTTGCTATGATAACTCGACTCACTGGCAGAGTCAGACCTTTGCATCTTCTGTTTAATTTAATGTAACATAGTTTTTCCTGATGGTTGCTCGACTGTAGTTCAGTGTTTACGCTAAGAACACGTAATACGACTTTGTTCGGCAATGCTTGATGGAGTTTTACGGAGTCCGTAAGCTAGCAGTCAGTTAGCTAGCAGTTAGCAGAAGCTTCCTGGATAGGTAGCAAAACGTCTTCAAACCAAATTTCCAGTCCAGTCGACAGAAGGAAAACCACACACCTTGCTTACCCATAAGACCACTGACATACTATGCTCCTATGACACCATCGCCATGTGTCCAAATGTGGTCACATCCTGTTTATGGATCCAAAATGTCATCCAGGAAGTAACAACCTGATTGGCCTCAAAACAACTGTTTAGAAATCAATGGGTGATGTCATGGTCACTTTGTCCACTAATATACAGTCTGTGAGTTTGACCCATGGGTCCTAACGTTGGAAAAAAATTGTATTGCAGTCAAAAGTAAGTGGTAGTTAATTGTTAGTCCAGACTGGTTAGTCATCTTTTAAATTCACAAACATCACATGTCGTCAGAAAATTGTTTGCCACTCACCATTGACTTTAATGTCATTTTTTTTCTGACATTAGGTCCCATAACTCAGAAGAGGGGTAGAAGGAAGTGATCATGACTGAGTTCTCTGCTGACCACTGGAAACTAGTGAGCTAATGCTACATTTTAGCTCACTAACATGGTAAAACAGTAAAATGGAAACAGTCTGATTTGTTGGTCTTTTTAAATGTAAATTACAAACCACAATTTCTGTGTCTGACAGGGAAAAAATGTATTTTTTTTTCTAGTGAAATTTATTTCTAGTGAAACTTATCAAGACAAATGTGATTTTTGTGTATTACTACTTTTGGACAAACAGAGATACACGTGTTTACATTCAAAAGGGAGTGTGATCAATGCTGACCTAACATCTCACTGAACACCAAATGAAGCTGCCAGCTCTAAAAATCCAATCTGAATACAATTTTAAAATATTGCCTGTGAGCAAAAAACAAAATGGATCTCTCTTAGCAGCACAATGCCTTCCTGTTGTAGGTAATAACAGATATTTCATATTTTACACATTGTTTTTTGGTAAGTTTTCTAAAAAGATCCACTGTTTTGTGTACCTTAATTTTGAACCCTGAAGAATGACTCTGAGCGCTTGTTACTGTTACATTGCAAACCAATGTGTCAGAGAACATGTTGAAAGTCTCTACTCCCTAAGTTTGAAACCAGCCTGGAGCTTTGTCTGCTTAACACATATGACTGGAGTATTTAGCACGCTATATCAAATATATAAATGAATAAGCTTCTTCAGTTTTCCTCTATGTGAGATATCAGAGAACACACAAAGTAAGTTTGAAGTGAAACATAATCACCTACTGTACCATTCAGCCCAAACAGGTTCGTGTGTATGGCTGCTATAGTTAGACCTCAAGAGATAGTCCATTATTTATCATCTTTCTTAAATCTCAAACAGACCAATATTGTATGTGCACACTCATACACACCCCCACATGGACACATACCACCTCTGCCTATACAGTTCTGTCTTGGAGGCAGAGCTACGCTGGGCCTAATTGTGTCTTGGAGCTACTGCGCTGCTCATCTCTGGAGATCTCATTATAAGATCCACAAGCTGTTCAGGCACGTACAGCACTCTTCACTCTCTCATCCCATCAGCTTGTACAACATAACTGTCTGAAATCTCCATCGCCTCTTTGTGGTATTGACAGAATAAAGCAATTATTGTTGATTAGGAAATTGCACCATGCACCTAAAGAGAGACACATAGAGGCAGAGAGATAAATTGCTTGGCGAGGTGTTTGATCCTGCCATTAGCTGTCAATAGTCAGTGTCAGGTTGAAACACTGATACAAGTTATATGAGAAAAGTTCTCAAAAAAAGTTTTGTCAGATTGACACAATTTAAAGTGCCCATAGCATTTTTCTTTTTTACTTGCTCTGGCTGTGGGGTCATACAAAAACATTTTTCATTGCTGTTTAACGTTAAAAAGGTCAGGTGCATTTATGAATGTGAAGTTAAAAAGTTATTTGTAATATTCTGGCAAGCCATTCTTATGGGATGCAAGAGTTACTAAGCATGTACATGAAATGTAAATATAACTGTAAATATTTGGCTCTTGTAAACTGTAAATCTGTAAACTGTAAAATTTCTTTACTCTTATTTTTTTGTGCATAAAAGTTTTATAAGAAATGAGCCGGTACAATTATTCTATACAATAGCATGACAGATCAGTCAATGTTTTGTTTACAGGAAATCCTTGGTTTAACATTTAAAAATAGTGGCCTCAGTCTTACATGAAGTAACTCACAGACATAAATTATGCAGCCATACTGATGAAGCAAAGAAAGTTGCGTGGCAACAGCACTATCAGAGGCTGCTGAATATAGACTTTCCCTGGAACTGGGACCTGCTTCCTGATGTTGTGATGTTGAACCTCTGATGGGACCACCCACATACATTACCAAGAAGATGGTGCAGTATGCTGTGAAGAGAGCCAAGAGTGGGAAAGCTGCTGGACCATCAGGCATTGTAGCTGAGATGCTGAAGTGCTCAGGTGAGCATTGTACTACACTTCTTACTCACCTGCTGAACAACATCATTGCAGTGGTACAAACTCCTGCTGACTGGGACACAAGCTACGTGGTCAACCTGTATAAAGGAAAGGGCGATGCTCTTGAATCGGGAAACTACCATGGACTGAAATTCCTGGACCCGGTCATGAAGATCCTAGAGAGGGTGGTGGGGAAACTTATCAGAGGAATGGTAAACATCAGAAATATGCAGTTTGGTTTTATGCCCAACAGAGGTACTATTAATGCAATTTTCATCTTGCACCAGTTACAGGAGAAGCATCTGGCTGAGAACAAAACTCTCTATTTCTCTTTCATTGATCTGGAAAAAGCATTTGACCATGTCCCAAAGGAAGTACTATGGTGGTCAATGAGGAACACAGGAGTGGAGGAATGGTTGGTGACAGTAGTTCAATATATGTGCAGGCATGCCAAAAGTGAAAGTTGGCGTACATCAGGGATTGGTTCTCAGTCCTCTTCTTTTAATAATTGTTCTGGAAGCTCTATCCAATGAGTTCTGCACCAGCCTTCCCTGGGAATTGTTATATACAGATGACTTTGTCATCATAGCAGACTCAGTTGAGGAACTGACCACCAGAGCCAGTGCATGGAAGAGCAATCTTGAGAGCAAGGGTCTGAGCGTCAATATGAAGAAGACCAAGGTGCTGTGCAGTGGCAAAGATTTGAATTTACTTATTGATTCTGGAAAGTGGTCCTGCGGAGTATGCAGGAAAGGCGTAGGTAGGAACTCCATCCTTTGCAATGGATGTTCACGCTGGATACATAAATCCTGCAGTGGTATTAGTGGCAGGCTGACAGATGGTCCATCATACAAATGCCCTTGCTGCTGTGGTACATCCAGGCCCATTCATGGGCACCCTCTCCTGCATGTGACAGTGGATGGTCACCAGCTTGATACAGTTGACACCTTCTGTTATCTTGGTGACACCATTTGCACTGCCAGCATCACTACAAGGTGCAGGAGTGCATGGGGTAAGTTCAGGGAACTCCTCCCCATCCTCACCAACAGATCCATCTTTCTCGAGACACGAGGATGGATGTACTCAGCCTGCATGCGCAGTATAATGCTGTACGCCAGCAAGTTCTGGGCACCCAGAAGACATGATCGCTCATGCCTGGAGTGAAACGTCAAATCGATGGTCAAATGTATATGTCGCGTGACGGTAGAGGACCAAGTCAGCACAGCATCCCTCTATGAAAGACTGGATATTGCTCACATCGACCCAATCACAAGACAACACAGGTCACGCTGGGCAGGCCATGTACACAGGAGTACATCTTGCATCAATAGCTGTCAACAGGTAGGAAGACTTGCGAACCTGGAACCTCACCATTGGCATGGCGGATGACAGGGATGTTTGGAGGGAAAGACTACGTGATGCCAACAGACAGTCCAACACCCTGGGATGGGTACAGCAGACATTAAACGGATGATGATATTTAATTGCAAAATGTTTCTGAATGCACAGTTCCCAGTCTGTTTAATGTTTCGGGTCTCTGTCATAATCAGTTTCAGGTTTCAGTAGTTTGACTAGTGTATACATGTATCAATTTGCAGTGTAGTGGTATGACAATTAAAAATCTATGTTGTTCCAGTGGAGGGTGGAGGTGCTGGATACTGTAGTGTTGTGGGATTTCATGGCTGATGGAGCTAAAAAGCCCCGTTGAGCATTTTGAGGCAAGTGTCTGGATGCATCTGTGGCTGAACCTGCTCCTGAAGCACAGCAATGAGCAGGTGAGTAGCTCTCCATTATAGCCTTATGTGTGGCTCTCATCCTTTCCTCTGTCACTGCCTCCAGCTCCATCACCACAGAGCTGATCTTCCACAACACTTTGTCCAGTTTGTTACCACAAGTCATTTCTCCAGCAACAGCACACCCAGGAAGATGGGAATAAAATAAGCAAATTAAAATTACTCTTGTCACTGTAAAAAGTGGATTTTGCTGGACAATGCTACAGGTCAAAAATGCATAATACTTGTACTGTTAGGTGCATTCTATGTGATATAGCCAAGATGAAATACCATTGGAGCAGAGAGTTAAAAAAGGCTTAAATGTAGACTTGAATTTAAATCAAATACACATTCAGCTGTGGGTGAAGATAAGCATGACCAAAGTTGTAAACCACATGTAAGATACCTATTCAACTTCATGTCAAAGAAAAGCAATATCTTCATTATATAATGTCAGATTTGTCCCAATCTGTGTCAGAATTTGTCCCATGCAAGCACATTTCAAACATACTACTCATTGTAATAGCTGGTGGCTTTCTTGATGTTAGCTCACAGGGCACTGGTAGTGGTAGCCTTAACTTCACATCAGGAATTTTACTTTCTTAAGCTTATACTATACTCATGCCACGACCATTGTGTCTCAGTAACTCATACACTTGCTTGATTACTGTGTGGCTGTCATGTGTACCATCATACATTAACTAAATGAAATGAGGGAATTAAGGATTTATATGACTGACCTTTATGAGGAAAGAAAGTAACTTCTATTCCAAATAAATGCTCCATCTTGAGTAGACCTGTAAATTAACTTTTATTTAAACCTAAAATATGTAACTTTTCTTTCTAATATCCCCTAAAATCAAAATATGAACTAAACCATTAGTGATCCCTCTAAGGTCATCGCGTCTGTTTCTCTGTATTTTACGGCTTTTTCTGCTACATGGCAATGACATACGTACTGGAATATGTTCTAATAATAAACATTGAGAGGAGAGATGAAGGGTGAGTTTGAACAACACTATTTGCTAACAGAGCAAAGTAATGTTACATACATTACCTTTCAGTACAGTTCAGTCACAGTAATGTTGTACTTGTTACACATAGTCACAACAGAACATAATAGTCTAGTGCACACATGCATACATACATACATACATTCTTCTCAGAGACACAATTAATGTTTGCAGCCAGGATCAAATCAGGGTACATTATAAATATGACAATAAATAATGTACAGTTTGTTGCATTTCTGGCCATGAACATGCATTTCAGGTGTCCAGTAATATAGGCTTTCAACTTGTGGCTCCATGTGTCCTTTCCTGTAGAGCACTACATATTGTCTAACCAGTCCAGTTTGATTTGAGTTGCAACCCCAAGTGTGCAACTTGTCCCTTGCCTCAACATTTATGGGGACAGGGGTGAGGGACCTCTTCATGTACCAGACGTCCTCCTCCAGCTTCTTGTTTTTCCAGATGTTGCATCATCAAGTGTCTATACTTGATTGATCCTCCTCCACTGTCAACTCAATTGAGCCAAACTTTAAAAAGTTGTAAAAACCCATTTGTTAAGGCCGACTCGTTTATAACCTTGCTGCTCACAGTCCCAAGTAGTTTTGTCTTTTAATTTACTGTAGGTGGATTTTTGTATTGTTGTTATTGTTTAAAAATACTTTATTAATTGTATTTTTCCTAGGGTTTTTGTGCTGAATATGATTATGTATTTCTCTGTAACATTATGCATTGTTTTGCTATTCTGCTTTCATTATTGAGTTTTCTTCTACTGATATGGATTTATTATTAACTGCAAAGCACTTTAGAACTGCTGTTCTGAAAAGTGCTACATAAATAGATTTCTGTGCTTACACACAAACTTACTCCATGGTTTATTACTGTGATACAGCCAGAATTGGGGTCTTTAAAAAAACCTCTGACATGTTCATCAGTTAAAGCAGCTTGTGAGTAATATTTTCAGTGCAAGTCATGAGGTCCTGGTCCACGTGCATCACGATGAAATTTTCCTCTAGTCCCAGTGCCTAAAACCACACCAGAGGGTATTTTCAATCCCCCAGTAAATCTCATATTGAGTTAATTTCATTGTTCCTTTGTGTGGAGATTCCTTTTGTGTATGTGCCTATAATGTAGAAGTGTCGGATGTGTAAAACTGACAAGAATAAGTATTTCCTGTTATGTGAGTAGAGAGTAGCGTGAACACTGGCATGAAGATGAGGCCTATTAAACAAGTGAAATACTGTATAGGGAAATCATCATTTTATCTCAAGAAGGCCTCATAAATGGAGTGACATAAATCTGTGCAACAAAGATCCTCTCATAAGCTCAATAAGAGCTTGCCATTTTCCAGATCTCCTGAAATAATCCAAAGATTTTTTTCTTGCTATGATAAATCTGACTGGACAGCAACTTTTAATTAAAAAATTTTGCTAAAAAATGTAACGTTTTTTTGGAAACTATAATTACATCTCAGATTTTACATATCTTCCAGTGTTGAAAAATATAATTACATGTAGCATAATTTTCCCTTCTGTATGTCAATCCCATTTTGATTTAAAAACACAATCAGGCATATATAATAATAATAATAATAATAATAATAATAATAGATTTTATTTGTAACACACTTTTCATTCAGGGAATCTCAAAGTGCTACAGCAAACACAATAAAAGCATCAAGTATCTAACGATAAGCATCAGCAATTATAAGCTTTCTT
>JAQQAE010007863.1:0-15581 GCA_029823295.1 Pseudamia nigra | reverse complement strand
GATGACTAACTGTGCTCAATTTGGACATTTTCATGTAGGGGTGTACTCACTTTTGTTGCCAGTGATTTGGACAGAACGACACGCAAATGTGTCGGCGCCGACACAGTCAGTGACAAAGGGTTAAATGCAAAAAAGCCTTTGTATTGTTGTGACTATGTGCTTAAAATACAACAAAAAAAATGACAAAGTAACAAATCAGACACGTACTAATGTTGGCTACTGGCAACAAAATCACTTCTTTGCCCTTATAGTTGTTTTTTTTTTATTTAGTCACAAAGTATTATTTTCTGCTGCTTTCTGTCGAACAAAAGAAGATGCGGGATGTTACAGATCCGCCATTTCTGTTGTTACATTTCACAATAAAAGCCCTAATCACATACTACACTGTGTGACTGAATTTTGAAACCCAGAGCATTTCACCGACATGAAACTCAATAAACCAAAATGCAGTTTTGATTCTCGTCGAACATCAGTAACGGTGCATATTGTCAACGTTGGCGACGTTCACGCTGCAGGTGCAAGTGGCCCAAATCGGATTTTTTTCACCTGTGTGAGGCTCAGGTTTGTCTTTTTCTCTGCAATGTGTGCCAAATTTGGTGACATGGCAAATTTTGACAAATTTTAATGGACAGCGCGTAGAGTCAAGAAGCATGAAATCTTTGAATTTACAAAGATTGACATTTACATTAACTATTAAAACTGTTTGCAAGTTGGTTAATCAGCTCATTATCATAAAACATGCAAAGAAAGACCCTGGTCAAAATTTGCCAGTTCACCAAATTTGGCGCCCCCAGGTGGCCCACGTGTGTCACCCCCAGTGATTTTTTTTATATCTACTGTTAGACAATGTAACGGACTTTCCAAAACCATAAAAAGAAACTTGGGGCTGTGTACGTGCAATGCATGGCATGAAGTACAAAATGTAGAAACTTTGTCAAATATGTGACTTACAGCGCCACCTGTATTCAGCGCGTAACACTCGCCAACCTGAAACGTGTCACAATTGAAGAACTCGATTAATACAGGACATAATAAGCAAGAATCATCTTGGGGAAATATTTGAGCATCAAACAACAACTGTTTGAAAAAAATCCACTTTGGCCAAATTTGAAATTTTGTTGTTTTCTGCTGTGACCTTTGTTGACCTCTAGTAAGGTCACCTGACAAGAGTTCAGGCGAGAAAATTGGTAGATGTTCATTTGGTGGCAGGTACCCGAGTTTAGCCAAGTTTCATCAAAATCCGTGTCGTTCACCATCACAACCTGCCTGATTCGTATAAATAACCGTCAGCGGTAACTTCAGTCGTATCCATGTTTTTTGTTTGTGACGCATCCCGACAAATGAACAGAAATAAAGCAATTATGGTGAAAATACTGCATCATTATCATGATCATAGTCAATTAATTTGTTTTAAAAGAAATTCACTTTTGTCATTATCCATTTCTTGTAGCGGCTGAAAAGCTTCTACTGTGTAATTTGTCAGACTTAAAATATGTATTTGTAGACTTTATTAACAGTTTAAAAATGATGCGAGGGTTTTATTGTGCTGCCTCTTCGGTTTTCTGATCAACTTGGGATAAAATGCTACGTGCATTTGCTCTTTAATAATGAACTTGTTTTACTCTTTACTGGTCTTTGTGAGAAAACGAGTCACGCATGAAATTCTCCACATGGGAATTTTCAATCAGCAAGTAATTGATTAATGGTAATAAAGACCAAACACACCTGTTTCATTGAGTTCTGAATGAGGCACATGGGACTCAAACCTCATGTTTAATGTAGAGCTGGTGACCTCTACAGGCTGCAGATGGAACTACAGGTCACAGTAAAACTACATGGATCCAGGTACTTCACCGTATTTTCATACATTTTACTGGACTGCATCAAACTGAATGTTGTTCATATTTAAAGCACTTCTGTTCTGTCACCATGCCGCGTTACTTCACTTATTGCTTGACCAGTATTTTGTTTAATACTACGTTAGAGTACGCAGCGACATTCTGAGCTTCCTGTTCGCGTCCTTGAGGAAAGAATCTTCAACATGCAAACCTGGAAGACCCCTCACTCCGCCTGGCTAATGCCCGCCGTTCGTCCCTCACTCATTAAATCTTCACTGTGACTTAAATCTGTGGCGGAGGATTAGCAGCCGAGGCACCTGTGGCTGCGTGTCGCCGCAGGGATTCAGTCTCGTGCACGCTCACACTTCCTTCATTGGATTAATGGGGGCCCATGTGGTAAAAATAGCACCAGGAGGCTGCTGTAGTAAGGCGGTCCTACAGTTCCTGTTCCATCTGCTGGACTTTGGGTTTACGGTCACTGAGATCTAGTTTAGTACATTTTACTTAAAGGAATTAGGTGCCTTTAATTTAAGGTTTATAAGACACAGTAAAAGTTGCAGAATTAAAAGATTTCTGAATGTTGGCTCTTTTTGTATAAAAGTAGAAATACTCTTTCAACTTCTTTCCTGTGGTCCATTTATCACCAGCTTTCTACATCCTTCAGGGCGACACTGAGCTGTTTCCAAGCCAGCAATAAGATATAATCCCTGCAGTGAGTTCTCGATCTCCAAGCCCTCCTCCCGGTTGGACATAAAACACCTCGAAAGCAGAGTCGAACCTCTGTTCCTCCACCACCAACTGATTCAGATCCTCCTGGATACCTGCCTGGTGAGGGATCTAATGTGACTCCTCTGGATGTGGAGGAGCAGTGGTTCTACAATCAGCTCCTCACGAGTGGCCATATTTATCACTGTATCTAGAAGGATGAGCCCAGACACCCTGTGGGTTGAAGCCATAGTCTGTTTATATAACTGACACCTGGGGGGTCCTCCTAGAGGAGCTGGAGGAGGTGGCTGAAGAGGGGGAAGTCTGGGCTTCTCTGCTTAGGCTGCTGCCCCTGTGACCCTGAACTACAGGCAAACACAAAATAACCACCAGGCTGAAGGCTAAACTAGCATTTAAGTGCATAAAAATATGAAAGTATTAATATGAGGTTTATTGTCATACAAAGTAAATCACATCAAGTCCAAAAACACATTCAGGTATAAAAACAAGAACACATAATGTATGTACATGTTTCAGTTTGGGAACAGTTGATGACATTGTGCGTTGGCAGATGAACATCAAGGTTTTGTGGATTTAAAGGCTCAGTGTGTAATGTTTAGTGGTACTTCGTGGTACTTTTTTGGTGTTTTTTAGTCAGGGTGTGTTAACACTGGCCCAGACACCGTCGTCACCAGTGAAGTATCGCTAACTCTGGATGTCAAGCCAAAAAGAAACAAAATCAATCACCAAATGTTACACACTGAACCTGTGTCTTAGTCGCGTTAAGGCAGGTCCACGTCTTCATGTTCAACTACTGAAAAACACAGAAATCACGAAAGGTACTGAAGAAGGAAGTTAAAGGTGCACTTCAAGATTATGTGACAACTTAAAAGGATCGTTTGGCCTTTCATTTTGTTGTAATTTAGTTCATTTTCTCGATGATTTTCATTCATTTCCATTTTTGCTTCTTCTCTTCATTTTGATTGATAATTTTTTTCATTATTTTATTCATTTCAGGTCAAAACACCGAGGTAACAGAACCAATTGCCAATGGTTTACCACATTTTGACTTTTTTCTGTGTTAATTTTATTGTTACAAAATGAATCAAATGTCACGAGATCGACTTCTGGTCTGACCTCACTTTTGACAAAATATGGAGTTGCTGCACTTTGCCTTCGTGGGGCAGCGTAGAGGTAATTATACACAGTATAGTCATAACATCTAGAAACATCAGATTCAGTTTCAGGTCGCTTTTCTCCTTTCAGAGACTTTTTGAGATTCCAGTGCGATGATTCAGCAAATTTGAACAACTGAGACTGACACTGTTTTTTTAAGACAGTGAACAATGAATATGGTAACTGTCATTTATTTTATGAGTACCTTAGATAAGATACAGTATGTCACTTAAATTTATCGGAAAATTTAATTGTTAGTCAGTGCTGTTTATTTTTCAGCAGTATGAGATACTGAAGGACAAACGGGGAGGATACGAGATAAACTGCTTCAAGGTCGTGTTCCCATGGCAACTGAGACACACTGGATGGGGGCAGGTCTCGAGGACTCGATGGGCTTATATCACATACACGCACCCAAGGACATGCATGACGATTAAACACACATTATCAACGCCCTCTGTAAACTTTGTGAATGAATGTCATGATGCAACTGGATGCTAAATGTCTGCGGAGGTTTTTTTCTGTGTACCCATAAATGTGCTCCCCTTGGAGCTTAGTTTTCCTTTTTAACCTACTGTTACCTTTGGCTGAGTCATAGTCTGGTTTATGTATTGTACTAATGTTTTTGTTGTGGACTGTATTGCTTTTTTGTACAGACTACTGGTGGAAATTAGCTTCTTGCTAAACCTGGTGCACACATCTTTTTATTCCTATGAATAATTTATGTAAGTGCACACTGTCTTTTATAAGCCGAATTAAAAAAAACAGGCTTGAATCACCTCCACCAAGGAGCTCACGATTCCGCCAGTGTCTGTTAGTTCATTGGTTTCTTAACCTGTTAGCAGGATTGTGCAGTAGCTACTGACCTGATTTCACAGTCACACAGTGGTGGTGGTGAGCTACATCTACAGCCACAGCCGCCCTGAGACAAACCGACGGAAACGTGGACGACAACGCACACCAACGACCTCTCTGACCACCACATTCATACACCAGTGTCACAACAGAAGAATGACTGGCATGGGGTTCAAACTGCCAATCCTCCCGTTACTGGACGACCCACTGTACCCCTTGAGCTACTACAGGGTGTTTTTTTGACATTTTCAGTAAGTTCTTGGTGAATAATGTCTGGATCTTGGCAGTGCCATAGATAGCACTTGAGCCATATAAAGACGGTTAAAAGTTATTAAATCAGTACATGAATGCACAGTCCGGTGTCCAAGGTGTGCGGTTTTCTTCCATCGACTGGACTGGATATTTGGACTAAAGATATCCAGGAAGCTTCTTGAGTTTGAACTGGTCTCATGTAAACATTCAGAATTTATCCTGCACCCTTTCATCCTAAGAGGTGTTCGTTTCACCTGGGCCAGGGTCGCTACAGAGTCGTTGGGGTCCCTGTCCCTGATGACAAAAGCAGGGTAGTTTAGGGTTGTTAAAGGTCTCAAGTGAGGATGGTGACAGTCAATCCAGTCCAGTCGACGGAACAAAACCACACACACCTTGGATACCGCGACCTGGATGACTGAAAACCTTCACAGACGTAACAGACTGGTGCTACCTGGAGGTAAAGGATCCTGTTCTGCTCAAATCTGTCATATTAACTGTGGTCACACTGGGTTTATTAGTCACTGAATGATTATTACCCCTCAGCCTCTACACTGAGAGGAATCTGTCTTTATCCTAGTGGTGGGTGAACCCAAACTCTGGCTTTGTAACTCAATAACTCTGGAATAGAGAGGCCTAGCACCACCAATCCTGCACCGAAGGTCTATCAGGTCAAGACCTTGTCAAATTTGGACTGGGGGACCTTGATTTTGAGTTAAAGGTCAAATTATCTGATATTCTTGTTAGTAATATTACTCTTGAATGATGAAGCCTTGGTGTTACCAAATTTACAGCAAGTGGACTAGTACAGGACAGACGAGGAGGCTGATGGGTATCACTGACGTTCTGATGTGATTTCTACCATACCGGAATCTCAACTATCCTTCAGTTTCTCACACTGCTGAATAGCAAACAGCAGAGACCAACCAAACTCATGCCGTCAGTCCAGATGGCGCCTCCTGCTGGTGACAAGCTGAGATAAAATGCATTTTTATCCCACGTCCTCTTTCGTGTGTTTCTATGAATTTATCAGGGTTTGTAGCTGCGATAAAGAACTAATTAGTAATGACATGATCAGACTCTGCCTCTGATCAACCCAAGATGAGGCATGAGATGAACTGAAACCAGGACCATCAACTGTTCACGGAAGCTGCAAATGATCGGAATCCCTTCACCACCACAGCACTTGTTTTACTTTGGAAGGTTCAAGACAGAACAAGACAAACACAAGAACATAATGCACGTCGACTTCAGAGGAAGCCAGTGAAAACGCATGCCAGCATGCAAGTCAAATACAGGCAGCGCAGAAGAAAGAGAACGTCGAGTCTGCTTCGTGAAGAGCACTTGGATGCGCTCAGCCCTCGGATTGGGCGGATTACCCTTTAACCCCTCCGCCGGTCTGAGCACAGGCAGCAGTGAGCACCAGCCAATCACAGTCACGGCGCAGTCAAAGCAGGGGTTCCCAGACTGTTACACCTCAGAGACCCCCCAAAAAAGACGAAACCAAAATAAAATGAACAAAATGATGACAAGCACGTGAAACTAAAATGGAAAGTGAACAAAATAAGTAAGAAAATGAACAAAAAAGTGAGCCAAATTAATAAAAATGCACAAAATCAAACAACAGTGGTGTAACGCGACGAACAAGGCTCCACGACCCATTCCCTGAGTTTGGGAAAGACAGACTTAAAAGGTTAAAGAGGTAAAACCCGAAAACTGTGAACGTAAGACAGACATGTGGCTCAAAATAAAAAGCAGCAGAAACACGTGTCCCTTTTATCCTGATAAAGAATAAAGACCTTCGAGACGTCGAGTCAGGCTGTGATGGTCATTAGCGCTGAAGAGTTTCCATGAAAACACAAAGCTCCCAACCGCTCATGGTCAAATACTCCACACATGACCAATCTGCGGAAAGAAAGTTTCCATCCACGTTAAGAAGATTCACACTCATCTTCATCTCCTGTTAATGGTCCGGTTCAGATGGAACGGAGACATCCCACCCGAAGCCAGTGTTCGACAGGCGAGCCTCGTCCCATCACACCCGGCAGATGTCGCGGTAGGCGGCGTGTGTGTCGTCGTATCACACCCGGCAGATGTCGCGGTAGGCGGCGTGTGTGTCGTCCCATCACACCCGGCAGATGTCGCGGTAGGCGGCGTGTGCGTCGTCGTATCACACCTGACAGATGTTGTAGTAGACGGTGTGTGCGTGTCTCTCCGTCACCGAGTTGTCGTACATGCAGTTTTTGTGTGTGTGGATCTCCGTCATTGGCATGTTGACACTGTGGGAGTTGTTGTGGGCGTGTGGATTTCGTGTACCATAGGAAGGTATATGCTGAAAAAAAACACAAAAGTGCACTGTAATATTTCAACAGTCACATGACCAAGGCAGTAAATACTGACTAGTCATAGTACCTAAAATTTGTTTGCATGTATGTTTTTGTTTCATGGCCATGTGTCACAGTTTTCTACATGGTTACTGTTGTTCTTCCATATATTTTTACCTAGTTTGGTTAAATTAGCACCATTAGTTAGGATTTCATAGATTAAAAACCGAAAACTGCGCACACCACCAAAGTGCTGCATGTAGACTGTGTCCAGTCCTACGGTCGTCTTCTGCTGCAGGTCTGGATCAGGCCCATGTTCCACACCTCCATGAACACCCACAGCTGCACTAACCGCACCGTGCACCAGATCCACAACGGACAAGATACGCTGAGCAGGATCCACTGGTACGGTAATGAACCAACTGTCCATAGAAGTTTATCTGTCACTCCCAGATTCCAACTAGGAAACTCGGAGCAACCCCACCAACCCTGACTTTACAATTCAACATGGCTACCACTCGAAACAACTGAATGAATACCTCTAATGTCTGTTGTATTTATTTCTAGCAGGCATTCGTGTTTTTCTGACTTTGCAGCTGGAATGTGATCAGCTCAGAGTTTACGTCTTTTCCAGTTCTGACCTTGGAGTTCGGAGGTAAATGGAACACACCAGAAGCCAGATACCCTGTGCATCACTGGCCTCCTCATCGCCACATATTCCAAGAATCAACCTGAACTCACCTCAGATTCAACTGAAAGATAATAATCAATGACCCAAATTGGTGTCCCGAAAGTTTGACCCTCCCACCTTCATGTGTGAGGACCCCCTGGAGATAATTAGTTCTCAGCTTTACGGTGCAAACCACCTAGGTAACTGGGGAAGAATTTTTTTTTAAGCCGTCTTACTTTCTACCACCTTAGAATAAGGAGGTCAAATTGACCCCACTTGTTTTATGTAACATCAGGACGATACAATCAATACCACGCCCTCAAGTTTGTCGACGGGGCAGGAGTGGTGAAGTATCTGCAGGTTGGTTGTGGTCGGCTGGTTTGGGAAAAAAGTCCAGGGTCTTTTTAAAGTCCCAGTCCACCCTGCTCGTCATCCCTCCTCAGCCTGGTGACGCACTTCGCCATCAGTAGCGACTGGTGACGATTGGCTTAAATCTCATCACTTTTAGTGTCTTTCCATAAATTTATAGTATTAGTAAACATCATGTATTATCATGTGAAAATGCCAGTGTAAGGGCTACAATTAGCTACAATTAGCAAGGGCTACTTCAGAAAAATAAATGTGATGGGATTGTGAGTGTAATATTTTACCTTTCCGGTTTCACTGAGGGGGAAATCTTTCCGACAGAGATGAGCGATGATTCCTGCCGCCAGGGCGTCACCGAGCACGTTGACCATGGTCCGAAACCTGTCACTGCACAAGAAAAGTATTTTCTACTCACGTCATCAGGTTTTCCCGTCTCTGTCTTGCTGTGTGAATGGTTGAGGTGTTTGACAGCTGTACAACTACTCAACTACTGTGTGTATTTATACACACTATACTGTGAAAGATTCTGATGCTTTCCAGATTTAGTGACCGGTGAAATACAATTTAAGAACTTTACAAGTCCACCCGCGGATAACCCAGACAGCCAGAGTGGGAGGGTCCAAGGCTTTGACTTTACTTACAGAATCCAATCAATGGCCACAATGAGTGTGATGTCGTCCGGCGGCAGGCCGACTGATGTCAGTACGATCACCATTGTGACCAGACCGGCCTGAGGGATCCCCGCTGCTCCGATACTGGCAGCTGTAGCTGTGATGCTGCAACACAAACGGGAAAGATGTGTTTACATGGATTAACGGTCTAATAATCAGGAATTAAATCAGGAGTAGAAAGCACCCGGAGGGCGCAGACCTCCACCAAGGCAGCTCATTTCCCCATACGACACGATTAGGTCCCGTGTCCACGGGGAGAGTTTTAGTGCCGTAAAAGGTCCACGTGTTGAAATACTACTATATTTAGCTACAAAATCATGGTGTAAGATATAATATAATGCCATCTGGACAGACGTTGCACTTCTTACTCACATCGTCACAGCGTCATGAATGAGTCCGACATGTGTCTATGGCTGCATCACGTAAAAAAAATGCCTTTTCACACAGTAACGGATGTTCTGGACGTTGGATAATAAACCAAGATGTCAGTCAGTTTCTCCGCCATCATGGTGCAGAGAACTTTAGTGTCATGTCCCACCGCTTCTCAATTTTGATTGGTTGGCAGGTGAGCAGTGACAACTGAGCATTGAAATACCTTTTTCTGTTCCGTTAAAGGAAGTTTTTCCTTCCCCGTCGTCCTCGTCTTGTTCTCGGTGGTTCTGTTGGGTTTACTCTCTGTACAGTTGCGAGGTCTCTGCCTCGAATTGCGAATTGTCAATTATGATTGGCACTATACAAATAAAATTGAATTGAATTAAATAAAATTGAATAGAGCGTTGGTCAGGAAAAACTATGTTCTATTAAATAAACAAAAGGTCCGACTGGGTCTGACTCCACAGGTGAGAGGAGCTGTCATACGGACCTGTCAATCAAAGCCCAGCACGCCAGAGATTTATCAGACTATTTATTTTAACAATAGAGCAAAAATGCATCGATGAGACAAATTATTTACAGCTGAGGCCATAATAAGTATCCATCTATAAAAATTTTGGCTTTAAAAAAAAAAAGTTTTCTCAGTTACTGTTTAACAGAATTCCAGATTTTTTAACGGAGCACTTCTAAGTATGCTGGTCCCATTTAGAAAGAGTAAGAAACAAAAACAGAATTATTTTAGGTTAACAAAAATGACCAGGCTCAATGCTATCAACCCTCAGAAGAACTGACCTTTTGATTCAGACATGAAAACACCACTGAGTGATGATCTAAAGGTGTGAACGGAAGTTAAACCTCAACATTTGTCTGGGGACGGCGCTACGTTCCAACACTGTGCTTTAAAGACCCACAGCGGCTTCGATTACCTGATGGTGACCAGCTGGCCAAAGTCCAGTTCGTACTCGTTGACCTGAGCGATAAAGATGGCCGCCACAGCCTCGTACAGCGCCGTGCCGTCCATGTTGATGGTGGCGCCCACAGGCAGGACGAAGCGGGCGATCTGGCGATCCACGTTGCAGTTCTCCAGCAAACACTTCATCGTGATGGGCAGCGTGGCCGAGCTGAGGAGGAAAAAAAAACAAAAACATCTAGATAGAGGCGAGAACTAACGGGTCACCCTGCGGACTGGATCGGACTAGACGAAGCTTCACCTGGACGACGTGGCTAAAGCGACGACCATGGCCTGTAGCAAACCACGGATGAAAGAGAATGGGTTCTTCTTGGTGAGGAGGAAGTAGAAGAAAGGGAGTAGGAGGAGTCCATGGACGAAGAGGCCCGAGAGCACGGTGATGCCGTACCAGCCCAGCTTCTTACCCAGGGTGCTCGGATCCTGCATGTCCAGGATCTTCCCGGCCACCAGGAAGACGATGCCAAACGGGAAATACCTGTGAGACACGAAGAGTCAGAGGTGAGTAGGTGCAAGTATCCAAATGTCAAAAAAAACCTTAGAGCTCAGTATCACCACAGATGTGCTGGGTTCAAAACTGGTTCCTGAACAGTCATTTCCATTAGAACATCTAAACTAAGTACTTAGGCTAATTTGTTAATAATCATCTGAGTCATCGCTTGTGTCCCGGTGTCAGTTCATTTAGCTGCACAGACAGAATGTCACAAAAGTCCTCAGGGTGAAACACGGACTGTACGACTTACGACAACCAGGTTGTCACTTCCTGGATGACATTTCAGAGCCAAAAGCAGGATGCAACCATATTTGGATGAATAGCGGCGGAGCTACTGGAGTGTAGTATGTCAAGTGTCTCATGGCTAAGCTAATGCTAACTGCTAGCTGACTGATGCAGGAAAACGTCACCAAGTGTTGCCAAAGTCATATTACGCTGTTACCATAGCGACATGTCAATCAAACCCCAGCACAGCAGTGATTTGTCGGATTGTCTGCCGTAAAATCTTAACAACGGAGCAAAAAGTTGAAGATGAATCACCGGATCAGTTATTAAAGGGTAAAAAAAAAAAACGTTTGAGACCATGACGACTCAAGACAAACATTTATTCACTTTTTATTTTCAGACAGAAGTCCTGTGTAACTCTGTGGGAGTCGGGGCTTCCTGGAGCCCACCGAACGGTGCCCCAGTGGCCAACGGCGGTATTACAACTTTAAGCTACTTCCGCATCAGCCTCTGTGAACAGCATCGTCACTGCCCGCTGGTTTAAACAGAGCGGGACGAAAACTCCGTAATTTAGTTTTAAAATAATACTATTGATAAGGAACGTGTAAAAGCTCGTTACATCCACTGACGCTGATGAGACTCTGTTACTAAGTATTAGAATTCTTTGAAGCTCAGTAATATCTAAACAATATGACTGGTGCCATGTACGACTGGGTGACACACAGTGGTACATGTAAGTAACATACGACTTAATCAGTCACAGAGTTTCCTGAAAACCGTGACAGCGCTGGTTAAAAACCCGAAAGGCTTCTGTCCTCGTCGCTCAGGATCACTGGGGCTGTTTGTGTGCAGCGGTAGTGGATCGTTTCAGTGTGCGCTGGCTCGTCACGTCATTATGGGCTGGTAATCTGCTCATGTGCTGAAGCTGCAGGGGGTCAGAGCGCGAAGCCAAGAGGATGCAGTGATGTCACCTGCAGCACGTTCTCGGCACATGACCAGCTCTGTCGGGTCGTCAGGTCAGATCCACGGTCCTGCACAGAGCTGGGGGAAGAAGCCGACAGCAACAGGAAACGCAGACCACGCCGGCTTCTAACCGGCGCCCATTCAGTCCCGAGTGCAGGACGTGTATTTCCTGCTGTTTCAAATTGCGTATCACCACATCCAGTCACCGCGTGATTGAGTTCAGAGCAGCTCACCAAACAGCAGCGTTGATGATCTTCATGACACACTCGTTGATGCACTGGCAGACGTTGACCAGCGGAGCTCCTCGCTCTCCCATCCTGCCCAGCAGCAGACCTGCAACAACACAGTTCACATCCACGTGAAGCATCCGAATGGAAACGATGCTCTTCACCACCACTGACAAACTGTCGGTGCTGTGATTTGGCAACTGCATTAAAAAAAAATCCGTGTTGTGGCCCAAAGACAAGACAAAGTATGTGAGAACATCATGATGGAAACTGATTCCACTGATTTAACCCATATCGTTGAGACTGCAGTTTTACACCCTTTGCTGTGCATTTTATGCCATAAAATGTAATGTTTTTATAAAGCACATGTACAAACAACAAAGTGCTGCACAGTAAAATAGCAAAGATGTTTAAGAACATAAAAACAAAGACATTAAAGCCAACAAACACTGGGCACCGACTCACATGACAAAACAGGTGAGTAAAAACGGGAGGAGTTGAGGCCTGACAAATGTGCGGCGGCAGCTCATTCCACAATTTAGGGTCGACTACGGAGAAGACCCCATCCCCCCTAAGCTTCAGCCAAAATTTAGGAACTAATAAAAGCAGTTGATCAGCTGATCTCAGGGACCTTGACGGGGTGTAGAGCTGGAGGAGGTCAGAGAGGGAGGTGGGGGACGTTTAAATGCAAACAACAAAATGTTAGCGCACTGGAAGCCACGGGGTGATGTGATCCTGTTTGCATGTCCCTGTAAAATATCGATGATATTTTCCAGGCCATTTCTGGATAGAATGTGTTTCACTCTGGCTATTTGCTGTAACTGACAAAAACCCTTTTTCAAAATGGAGTTAACCAAAATGGAGTCCATTAAGACACCTAAATTGGTTCCCACACGTTTCAGCAATAGCGTCCTGTGGGAACCAATCACTTTTTTTTGTTCTCAAAACTTAAAAAGTTAAGAGCCATCCATGATGCAGTGTCACTGAGGCAGCTGAATTGTACCAACAAAACTCTGTGTCACATTTGACCGTCATCAGCATACACAGTGTTTCCTGAAAATGGAGCCCATCTTCTTAACATGCTTCAGACCATCAGTCGTCTTGTGCAGAAGAAGGATGGAAACAGAGTCAGTAGCTCTATTAGTGCTACTACAACCGCTGTACAAATCCATATTATGACAACAGCCAGTGTCTCTCATGAGGACCGTCCTCAGTTTCTGGTCATTCTACTAAACGTCTCCTGTGCAGCAGAGGTATCTCTTGGTCTTCATTTCTTCCTGGGATGATAGTCGTGTAAAATGGATTTTAAAGCATCTATTGGTTAAAAATAGTCCAGTCACTGTGAACTTACTGTGCTTCAATGAAGTGCACAGATCCCGTTCAGATCCTATGGCACAGATGTAAACTCTAGTGGGACATTAGAGATCACACACCTCCACTAAGACCAACAAAACTACTTTATTCAACCTGAAACAAACCCACTATGTATGCGCTGTACAGAGAGGAGTAGGATTTAAGTACATTTACTCCAACAGAATGTTTTTGAAAGCGGGGGAGGTGGTAAGCAGCCATTCTCCAGCAGAGTCCGCTCCCAGGGGAGATAACAGCCCGTCCGAAGGCCATTGGGAAGACAAACACAGATAACCGACACTCTTGCGGAGAAGACAGCATTTTCGTCTCCTCAATACACCAATTTAATATATTTTTGTACCAGACTTCAAAGAATCACTTCTGTTAAGAGAAATGCAGCAACCCCGATGTTATCCACTCATTCGATGACCTCAGATAATCGTCCACAGCTCGTGTCACAGATCTCTTTCCAACTGCATAATCTGAGACAAAGCTTCATTGGGCTTGACAGCGCTGTCCGTTCTTCTGTCGGTAACCAGGAAAAATACCCAAACCAATCAGCATAAATCCTGTTATCATGGTTCCAAATAGATAAATAAATATCCATCACGTCCCCGGTGGACAGTGTCTCAAAAACACATAAGATTCCGTGCGTCCACCGTCCCTTACGTGTCCAGCAGCCGCTGACCTCAGACGACCTTGGGTTCTCTTTGACCCGTCTCCTGTGTGTCAATATCATTGAAGTCCAGCTGGTCACTTCCATGTCGTTTGTGTTTAGGGGGGAGACGCCGACAGACATAGCAAGCGGGTAATGGGGACGTGGACGGGAGCAGATAAAAATGTGTCCTCTCTCTCTGACAGCCAGAAGAAGACTGTCCGAGTCTTAATGATAGTATCAAAAGTGTCAACTTGTCTCCCATCCATTAGATGTCTATTAGATGTCCATTTTCATCCTTAGGACATGGACCAAACACATCATGGAGCAGATAGTAAACATGGAGCAGAGACAGTAAAGATGAACTCACCCATGGTGGCAGAGAAGATGACGATACCCAGGACGTTCATCTGTTGGCTGGTGCCTGGACTGGTCTTGTAGGTGACCTCAGGGGGAGGGGTCAGCTCCAGGTAAACCGTCTGGCCTTTGGGGTCACTATCATTGGGGATGACGTAGACGTAGCTGGGCTGGTCGGTTCTGCTGTGGACCTTGATGATCGGAACCAGGTCTGTCTTGTACTGAAGCAACGAGATACAGTGTTTATGTTGGACTTTGTAGAAATACAAAAAACTCAAAAACTCAAGTACAAAGACAACAGAAAACTACAGCACTTTACAATATATAACGAGCATGAATCTACTGATACAAATGATGTAATTATAATAAAAGTGAGAAATTTTACACATCTTCAACTGTGTGATTTGTTCTAAAGCTGTTGTTTTACCTGCTGAAATGTCGCCTCAATCAGATTTGAAGGAACCATGTTTCTGGGGGGAAAAAAAAACCTCAGGTTATTGTGAAATAAAACTCAACAGGACGATAAACAGGAGACAAATGATCTCAGCTTATGAAGACTTGTGAAATATTTTACTGAAGCCAGTCGTGTTCATATGTGAATTATTGTCCTTCATGCTCCTCAAGTCGTCTGGCTACAGCTTTGCCACAACCTCGATGGGCTCAGTGACTGGAGCAGATCATCCTGAAGGTTGGACCTGTGTGGAGCATGTTCTAGACCTTCACATGTTCATGCAGACTGTATGAAGGAAACACTTAGCACAAACTGGTGAATGAGGGAAAAACAATACGGTGGCTCCACTTATCACATGACAAACATATGAGTCTAAGAGCAGGTCACGTTGTTTATTCACACGACGGCTGGACGTTTCCAACAAGTGACATCTTTAATTTCACTGTGACACACTGTGTTTTTACAAAGGCATCGCAAAATAATTAACTTAAAAGTTAAAAATCTGTCCATCCATCCATCCATCCATCCATCCATCCACCCATTCATTCATCCATCCACCCTCCCATTCATCCATCCATCCACCCCCCACCCACCCGTCCAGTCATCCATTCATCAACTCCTCTGTCCACTAACCCCAACCGGTCGAGGCAGATGGCCGCCTACCATG
>JAQQAE010007862.1:0-13579 GCA_029823295.1 Pseudamia nigra | reverse complement strand
AAGTTAATAAAGAAACTAAACAAAGTACCCTCAAAATGATCAGAAATAAAGAACGAAATGAACAAAATAAATTAAAATTAACAAAATAATAAATAAACTGAACAATACATTCTCAAAATGAACAAAAACAGAGAAAAAAATGATCAGAACATTAAACAAAATGAAAGAAAATGAAGAAATGAATGAAGAAACTAAACAAAATACCCTCAAAATAATCAAAAATGAAGAAAGAAATGGACAAAATGAATAAAACAGTAAGGAAACTAAGCAAAATATCCATAAAATGAATGAAAATAAACCAAACAATTGACACAATGAACAAAAAGGTACAAAATATTAAAGAAACAAAGGAAATAGTGACAAAATGAACAAAAAAGGAAAAAAGATGAACCGAACATTAAACAAAATTAAATAAAATTGACAAATTAATAAAGAAACTAACCAAAGTCCCCTCAAAATGATCAGAAATGAAAAAAGGAATGAACAAAATGAATGAAAATGAACAAACAAATAAAGAAACTGAACAAAATATCCCCAAAATGGAAAAAAATGGAGAAAAAAATGAACAGAACATGAAACAAAATGAAAGCAAATTAACCAAACAATTGACACAATGAATAAAAAGGTACAAAATAATAAAGAAACTAAACTAAATCATGACAAAATGAACAAAAAACGAATGGAAAATGGGCATAGATAATGTGATACAGTAAGTGAAAATGAACAAATGAACTAAATGGCCAGAAAATGGACAATATTATGAAAATAATCTCTATCAATTTATGTTAGTGTGTCTATTGTACCTGCATTGTAGCAGTACTCATATGATATTGACAGGCAGTCACATGTTTAATATTTTCTGTGTGTGTGTGTGTGTGTGTGTGTGGGGGGGTGTGTGTGTGTGTGTGTGTGTGTGTGTGTGTGTGTGTGTGGAGTAGCAGCAGGTGCAGAGTTCAGCCTTCCCGGTATGAAAGCAATTTGTGTAATTGAAAGATCAGGAATTAGTTGTGAGTTTAAAGTGATTGTCCAACATGGCCAAACATAGAAATGACAGACTGTGTCAGATTTCGTGTGCGTGGACAAAGGGCGGGCTGTCTGATAGCGCCGCACCTGACCAACGTGAGCCGGCCCCGGCCTCGGCGCCTCAATTGACTCCTTCCTGCTATTTCCACATCCACCGCCGCATTAGCTCACCGCCGTGCTCCGCCATGACAAGTAAATTGCAGTTTCGTTACGACCGTTTGTCGGGAAACAGACCATTTCCCCCACGCTTTGCCTAAACCGCCGGATCGTAGCGCTGCCCAGAGGGAGGAGGAGGACGAGCGGGAGGGCGGGATGGTGCTGGGGTTTCGGGCTCGAAGCTGAAAGCAGGAATTATCACATCAGCGGCTGAACGGGCGTGCCCTCTTTGGTACGGCCATGAAAACACACCGACCGTGATGTCAGCCAGCAGCAGTGAGACGTTTGCCTCCCCCGTTCTAGAATTTACTTTCATAAAAGCCTCGCTCATGTCTCTCAAACTCAACTTTTCAGACACTAGAATCGATTTACTGCTGATCCTGGCACTAGGTTAAACAACAGCCACGGTTTCAGAGGGGAGAAAGCATTCCAGCGGTGCTGCAGACTGACCTTTATAAAGGCCTCCACTGAATAACCCTTTGACCTCCATGCGTCTCTGATTAGTCCTATTATTGGTAATAAAGTACAGGAATGGAAACTGGCTGCCGGACTCCTGGCAGCTGTTGTTCTTCCCCGACAATCACACGGAGACCTGATGAGCTCATGTTATTAGTCAGGGGTGGCCAAGCCTAACACTGAGCACACTCTGGAGCTCACAAAAAAAAAAAAAAACACAAAACACGCTTTTGTCCAGTTTCAGCAAATACACACTGATCAGCTCAACATAATGACTTCACTATCATGGGAACGTTCAAGCACCTTTAAGGGGATTTCTGCTAATAAAACCAGAGTGAATCCTGTTTAGCTTTGATGAGTCCCAAAACTTCGACTTCAACAAAAATACATTTACATTTCCTGCTCCGACACCATGAAAACCACGCCATATAATGAAGCTGTCACTCGACATGCGCGAATGTGCTGCTTCCACTATCCCCAAGTCGGTTTTTCCCAAACTTAAGCATGAGAATCAAAATGAACGTGTGCGTGTGTTTCTCATTGTTAGAGTAGAACCAATAATACAATTTGTAATTTCATCATCCTCGCTAAAATGAAAGGAACCTGTTGTCTCCTTAGTTGAGAAATGTCGACCTCAGTTGCCAGGCTGTGAAGAAAATCAGCTTCACTTCTGTAAATTAACAACGAGAGATCACACAGACTCAGATTCTCAATTTTCTTGCAAGACATAGAGGCGTCTGGCATGCAGAGCACACATCTCCAAACACTTCCTCGTCTCAGGCTTCTTTATTACAAATGCACACAGAAAGTACCCAATCACGGACAACATACGTTCATCATGCAGTATTTACGCATAGACATTATACTCGCATTGGTGGACGTATGTTATGTCTCTACGACACATACATATCTGGTAATAATATCTTAATTTATCAAGTGTAACTGAGGCAAAGGCGCATTAACATCCCCGTCTGGGGAAACACAATGAGGAATGTGTGTGAAGGATCACAATTTATCTGCAACCGTCAAAACACCAGTGTCAAACAGGGTCTTATGAGCTCTGTCTCTGGGACAGACAGAATATAACTGTCTCTACCATTAGAAAATTAATATATTCTACAGATTCTACGCTATTAAAGTATTTCTTTGATAACTCTTATCTACATATTTTCGTAACACAGGCGAAACACACAAGAAAGGCTTCGGCTGCAAAGGACGACACAGAGACCGAACTAAAATATTCCACAAGACGGCGTAACAAGACGACGGCAATAAAAAGTATATGAGCTTTATGTAGTTTTATCATGTTGCACTGGTTTTTTAACAAGCGAGGGCGAGTATAATGACTGACGCAAAAAGACATTTTTGACGGCGGATAAGTCACTCGTGTTCGTGGACGTGGGCATTTTGTCATGGATATGTTTTCATAATGGCTCCCAAGAAGATGGGGGGGGGGATTGCGAGCAGAAAACATTTGAAAACCACTCTATCAGATAAGCTCATTTAAGCCATTTACTGTGACTTAAATACATGTATTTGGCCTATTTCACCCACAGTAACTCTGACGTCTCTTTCCAAATCCATAGGAATCCTTACCACATCTGAGCTGCTCCACATTTAGGAAAAGAACAAAATATTCAACAAAAAAAGGACAGTTTTATAAATATAACCAATGTAAATGTGTTTTTCAAGCGAAACTTAAAACCTTCCTTTTCAGATCAGCTCATTTCTCTTGATTTCATCTGTTTTATTGCATTGTACTGTGTTTTTAGTTGTTCTTTTATTCACATGCACGGTTTCTTTGTGTGCTCTGAAAGGCATCGTTAAGTAAAATGCATTATTATTATTAAATGCACAAAGCATAAGTAAAATATTAAACAAAATTAGCAAAACTTTTAAAAATGAAGAAAACAAGAAAAAAGAAAAGAGTCCGTTTAGGATGTTTTTTGGTCACTGTTTAAAACCAAAGGAATCTTTACTGGATCTCAGAGAAGATGAACAAAATAATAAAAAAACACACAAAATATTAAATATAGAACAGAGTTTGTGGAGGATGAGTTCACACAGTGAGGAAGGGAGGATGAAACTGTGCCATTTAAAGATAGATAAAATATCCTGAATTTAAGTCATCTTCCCCCTGACAGTTTTTCCCTTTATTTTCTCTATTATTTAAATTTTTGTGGAATATTTTGTTCATTTTTGTTCCCAAAAATTGTGGAACCGCTTAGATATGATAAGAACTGCTGTGGATTTTGGAAGAAAGGTCAAAGTTCCTGAAACAATGAAGGATATTATGAATGTATTATATTGTTTCAAGGGAATAAAGGTTCTCTTACATACGTACATCTATACATAAATATGCAAAAAGATGAGGTGAGATGAGTGGTGAGAGGGTTAAAATTCCTCCCAGTGACAACGGATCACAGATACAAGGACAAAAACAGCCTCACCTAGAAAGTACACGCTTGCACTCAAAGTTACAAGTTGTTATGAGAGATATGATTAAAGTATAATTATCTTGTTCACAGATGGTTCTCATGACATGTTTACAGGTATAACAGAAGGGGGGAAATACAGAAGGCAATTGTCTCTTTCATTAACGAATACACGGAGAACGTAGGGGAGAAATAAGTGAGCTAATAAGAATGAAAAAGTCCTTTTCCATCGACAGTCGTGTGACCAAATACTTTTGTCCATATAGTGCATATACCGTATATAAGTGTTACCTTTGATTTTAGTTGCTGTGACACAAAGGATTGACATTTTTTTAATCAAATATGTGTTTTTTCCTAACAGTCAAATTACTGTAGCTAAAATCAGCAAACTAGCAAAAAAAAAAAAAGCAACTTACCTAGCAAAGTAAGTTTAGCTAATGTTAGCTAGTGAGCTAATTCAGTGAGACTGAGAAGAAAAGTTGAACGTATTTTAAAAGAATGGTGACTTTTAAGAAAAACATTACTGGCTTAATAAAAATTCAATTTAATTGATAAAAACGTAGCAAGCTAGCTAGTCGGAATCTCTGATGTAGACTAGCTAGTCTGTGCCATTAGCACCACAGCTACATCAGAGATTAAAAAAAAAAACAAAAAAAAATGTAGGCTTTTTCTTTGTTCTTAAATAATTTGCATTCATGTAAATAAATCTAGGGTATATTATTTTTAAATTCTAGTGACAAGTACAGGTTGGCTAGGAGGAACGTAAACAATTTCTTTACTATTAATTCTAGATTTTGCTTTACTACCCTCGAGAACTTGCTTGGAAATGTGACATATGCATTTTGGGTTTCATTGTACAACTAGCACACGTCACCATAGAGATCGTGTGAAACTATCCTCCTTTTCAAACCAAAAAATTTCAATATCAGAATGATTTTGGTTAATTGTCATGTTTGATTCTACCGGAAAACCGAAGCAGGATGGCATGTGTTGTGTGTTTTGTCGTCAAGACAAAATGTCGGAGTGAAGAAAACAGAATGGAAAATGTCTTGGGTTGCAGGTATAAGATATACCTGGTCATTCGTGAATTGTACATGTGTCTTGAGAGACTTGTAATTTTTGTTCATATGTGTAAACCCTAGGGCTCCTCATAATCTGTGTCCTCATACAGATCAATTCAATGTACTTATTGTTTTAAACATGCTGCTCTTTTGACTCCATATTTAATTTCTCCTAATAATGGATGTCTATGTTGATTTTATTTTTGTCCGTTTTGGGCTTGATGCCTGATCACTGCCTACATTTGTGTTCAATTCTCATGACCAAAACATGGCGGTGATTCGTGAGGGTGCTTTGAGAATTAAAAATCTCTATCGGCAAACATACGACTATCAAAGTACTGTAATGTATTTTTCTCCACTAACTGATAACCTGTTTTGGGTCCCTACTCTATCTCTGGGAAGTTTAGTCAAGTCTATATGAATCCAACACTGAGAATGTGTTCCCTTTACACCATACTGTATTTGAAGATACTGCATGTGACGACAAAGAAAACACTGAAAACTGGTGAATATTCTAAGCAACAACTATGAAAAATACTTTAATGGGCACTTAATGGTCAGTTTAACAGTCAGGGTCATTATTATAATTATTACATACCTTAGGTCCTATTGCAGATGCTCTTTGGTAACACCACGGGGTCAATTAAATGGCACTGAGTGATTCTGCGGAGTCTTTAAACTGCATTCTTTGTCCATTAAAAATCTACATCTTGACTACACTTCAGCTTTCTTCAATGTTCAGCTTTCTGTTTGTGCACAGTGCAGATGAGCTGCTTCAGGATCAGTTTTGCGGTGATAAATCCAAGCCAATGTTGAAAACAGCTTTTTAAAACATGAGTCACAGTTCAGTTTTCATCTGGACTCATTGTTCTGTAACTCTTCTCTCCTACAGAGAAGCAGCCCTTCCTGTTTTGTTCTAAGTCTGCAACAAGCTTTGGCTCGTTACGCTCAATGGGCCGGAGTTTGCAAGTGTGGTCCAGCTGTCAGAGGCAGTGGTTGGTGGTCGAGTGCCATGGAGACTGGCGCAGCAGACAGTCTGTGGTGTCTTCAGCTAGTTTGGCATGCCGGGAAATAGCTGCGAGTTGGGCGTTTAGGGGGAAGCTGTAGCGGTAGAGACAGAAGGGGCCTGCAGCGTCTGAGAGGTGGGGAAGAAGAGAAGACGTTGACCCCTGAGAGCTGAGGGGGCTGTGGAGGGGGATCAGACAAGGGGAGCTTCCAGGAGACCCGTGAAGACATGGATCTCTACAGTGAGGGGGTTTCTTTCCCTGCAGGGCAGTGAGAAGTGGGAGGTCTGTCAGAGGAGGCAGCGGGGGTAGGCTTCGTAGTCTGTCGACTCCCAGGGAAGAGAAGGCTCTACCAGGCAGTGGGGAGGTAGGAGACGCTGTGGAGGTCTTTGCATAGAGGGGGAAGGTGAGGGCGTGGAGGGTGGTGGCGTCTTGGCAGGAGAACGTCGACACTGAGAATGGGTGAAGGGACGAAGAAGAAGAGAAAGGCAACTGGGTCTTGAGAGGAGATGCACTGCTGACGGTTGTCGATGCCGAGCTCCCTGATGAAACACACAGAACCATAATGTGAAATACAAATCTGAAAAAACAACACATCTCAGCCTGGAAAGATCGGCTGGTTATGAGAAGTATAGCTCACTACCTTGGAGCTGCACGGCGAATGGCTTGAAGTCCAAACTGAGTGGGCCTCTCCAAGGATAAGACTCCAAAAGGCCATCCAACACCCCCCTGTTCACACAAACACACACATTGTTAAAGCGCAATACTTTACTGCACATATGCTCCAGGTATCTGTACTTTACTTACACAGGTGTGTCATGTCATGAGTTCATTTATGCAATTTAGGCCATTGTGAGGACTGTCTCTGGATTTTCAGGCTGGTAATTCTAGTAACGTCTGCAGCAGAGACAGCTCTTGGTCTTTTTTTTCCTGGGACGGTCCTCATGAGTTTCATCACAGCTTTTGATGGTTGGAGTGACTGCACTTGGAGACACATTCAGAGTTCTTGGGATTTTTTAGATTGGCTAACCTTCATGGACTGTCTTTTCGCTTTACTTAACTGTTTCTTACCATAATATAGATTTGTACAGTAGTTGTTGCAGCATTAATAGAGCTATTGCCCCTGTATCCACCCTTCCTCTCCACAAGACAACTGATGGACTAAAGCACATTGAGAAGGTGAGAAATGGCACAAATTAACTTGTCCGTGAATTGAAAACACTACTTGGAAAGTCCAGTTTGTTTGGGGAAGTGTGTTCACTTCAAGTGAACCAAGTATAGGAAGCAAACTAGAACTAGGGGCACTGTGGGTAAACACAACCAAGACAAATGCATGTGCAGCTCCATACCCGAGAGAAATAGTTCGTGGTCATGTAGAGTGAGGACAAGGTCAGAGGAAAATATTTTACAACTGCTGGTGAGCACTCACGAGAATGATTAAGTTTTCAAATTAATTAGCAGGAAACTGGAGGCTCTGGGATTCAGCCATACAGCAGTGCTGCACAACGCTGAAAAAACTCAGTCGACATATATAAAACTATGTGATATGCTTAGAAGAAGTAGCAGTTTGTGAAAAGGAGAAAAGTTTCCTTGATACGAAGAACTAGATGTCATTCTTGAGAAACTTGGACCACCAACTCTACCGGACTATAAGGTGTGAAAACGGCCTAACTGGCTAATTTAAACAATCTAAATTATTAAACATTTTGTGGGTTGTTTACTACATAGTTCCATAAATGTTCTTTCACAGTTTGGACATCTTCAGTATTAATGTACAAAGTTGAAAATAATAAGAATGAAGAAAAACCATCAAGGAAAAACAAGCTGAAATAAATGATATAAAACAGGAGAAGCAGAGTACCGGGAAAAGGTGTTTTTTGCAGCAGAAAATTATTTATTTTATCTGAAGTTTGAATGGTTTATTAGCCTTCAAAGTACTGTGAGGTTCAGTTTGTTTTTCACAGAAACAGCCTGTGGAAATGTTCATTTTTTACCACAGGGATCCATTGTGGCCCCGAAACTGTTATTCTAGGTATTAAAATATTGGTTGTGAGAGGTGTGAAATTCTGCACGACACTGGTCCACTTCATTTGAAGGTTTTATATGGTGTCCGGTTGCAGCGGTTAAACCTCCAGTCTCTCTTGGGTCCTTTAGCGAAGTCCACGTTGAAGCATGTGTTGACGTTCGCTGAGGTTTTCCCTACCTGTTCCTTCCTGGATCTCTGAAGCCCTTGGCAAACGGGTTCCTGTCGATCTTCAGCTTGGTGATCTGGCCCCGGAGACAGAAACAGACATGAGTTTAGGCCCGACGTGTTAAGCAAACAATGAGCTCAGCTTTTACGACAGTGTAGAGAGTGGCAGCGCTCATCCTCGGGGGAACTTCATCACCCAGCAGCACCCAGGGCGAGCAGCCATGTCAAACACGGCTCTCGGAGAAGGCAGGTTTGGGTCGCGCAGTTTTATTTGGTGCTTTAATGGCTGTGGACTCCAGCGGTCGGCCCAGTCACAGCTTGTTACTGACTTTGTGTAATAATACATTCACTGATCGTAAAGCGAACCCTGATGAAAAGAGCTGCCGTTCCCCACGGATGGCTCTGTTACTGCAGAAATGGTAGCCAACGGCGGGGTCAGCTCCCCGGCGCTGGAGCACACGCCCACCCAGAGCACAGGCCCAGGGCCGCGCAGTCTGGGATCCGGAGGACGGGGACGTGGGCCTCCGCACCTCCGCCATGTCCGTGAGCTTCCAACATTTTTATGTGAGGTCAAATGTGGCGGAGCTGCAGAATGGATCACCACAACAATCACTGTGTCCATGGCAACCCGGGACATCTGCTTTCAGAATACGACCAGCGCACGCCGCATGAAGATGAACACAAAGGTTACATCTGCAAATCGTTTTCTTCATTTGTCTGGTTTCACTCATCTTGTTTTATTATTTTCTTAATGTTTTCATTTATTATTTTGTTGACTCGACTACTTCTTCTTCTTCTTTTGTATTGACTTTTTGGCACATTATTGTCCATTTTGCTGCATTTTTGTATATTTTTTGGTATATTTTGTTCATTTTTCTTCAATTTTGGTACCGACATTTTGTTCTTTTTTGTATATTTTTGATCATTTTCTTGTTTATTTGATCCATTTTTCTTCTTTTGGTTTATTGTCTTGTTTGTCATTTTGTCTCATGACTTTCATTTTCTTGTTCACTTCTTAATTTTTATATTTTTAAGGCTTTTGTTCATTGTATTGATTATTCAATTCAGTTCTATCTGTATAGCGTCAATCATAATCACTGATTATCTCTAGGCGCTTCACAATTTGAGGCTGAGACCTCATGACTATACAGACAGACAATCATTTGCATTCACAACTATGGACAATTTAGAGTAACCATTTTTCAATTATTCAATTATTTAACAATTATTTTCTCCACTTGTTATATTTTTGTTTTCTTTATTTTTGTTTATTTTCTTGGTTATGCCATTCAGTTTTGATCTATTTTGGTCATTTTTATATATGTTTTGTTCATTTTTTTTCTTTTATCCATTTTTGTAATATTTTGTTCATTTTCTTTCATTATCTTAATTTTTCCTGTTCATTTTTTATACTTTGTATTCATTTTCATACTTATATTGTTGATTTTTATTTATTTTCTCGGTTATTCCACTCCATATTTTGTTAATTTTCTGTCCATTATCCTTAATCATTTGATTGATTCTGTTCATGTTGGTGATTGTTTTTACATATTTTTGTTGCTATATTTATGTGTCACTTGCACTGTTACATCTTATCATTTATCATGTTTATATTTAAAAAGTTACTAAATTTTAAAAAATCATACTTGTATATTTTTTGAGTTTGGATGCCAATGAGACACTACATTTATTTTTTGGGTCTTGTGACAGAAATATCTGGGAAAGAATTCTGATAGCACATCCTCTCCAAGGGCTTGTTTCTGATGCTCTGATTGGCTGCGTCACGTCAGGTGTCGGCCTGGTCGGCGCGGTACCTGCTGGTTCTGGTAGGCTGTGACCGTGGTGAACTCTGTCTCCGGGAAGGAGAAGCTGTGGACTCCTTCAGCGGGCAGAGACTGGATCTGGGACAGGTCCATGCGAGGGTCGTGTCGGATGACGTGCACGCGGGGCTTGTATTTATGCATCGACTGGAGAATGATCTGAACCAAGACACAACAGTGAGACCCAGGAAGTCAGTAGCCAGATTCAACAGAAACACACAGTATGCCTCGCATTTTGCCAAAAAACATGAAGAGAAACATCAAGGCAATGAACAAAAATGAACAAAGCAGTCAAAAAAAGGTGCAAAAATTATGAACAGACACAGAAAATTTAGCTGAATATCATGATAATGTAAAATGATGTATTAAATTGCAAAGCTCAGTCATTTTAAGCAGAGGCACTGTGTGAGACCAGGCAACTGTTTGGGGCCCCAGGCCAATCGGGGGCCCCAGAGGGTCGACAAATTAATCAGCAGTGAGTCGAGTCGCCCCCTATAGGGTATACTGAAAACTGTACACGTTCATTACATTAAACATACAGTACACGTTTAAGTAGTCATAATGCAGACTCCAGCACAAAAGATTAATCATTTGTATAGAACAGGAGTGTGCAACCTGCGGCTCCAGGGCCACATGTGGCTCTTTAGCCCCTCCCCAGTGGGTCCTGAGGCTTTGTCCAGTGATGAAAGTAACATATTAAATCAGCCAAAAGAAGAAAACAGTGAACAATGTCATAAACAAAAATTATGACAAAACTTATCCAAAAAATCTACAAAATGAACAAAGTAATCAAGTAATCAAGGAAATAAACATGGAAATTATGAACAAAAAAATCATAAATCTTACAAGATTAAAATGCTTAAAAATGACAAAAATAATAAATAATTTGAATGAGAATGGATAAAACGTTCAGCAAAATGAATAAAATAAATGACAAAGTAGTCCAACAAAATGAACAAAATAATCAAGTAAATAATTATAAATGAAGAAATGAACAAAAATAGGAAAAAAATAATAATGAGCAAAATTGGACACAAAAAAATACAAAAATAAGTAGTAAAATGATCCAAAACTCACAAAATTGGCAAAATAATTTTTTAAAAGAAGCAAAAATAAACAAAGGTTTGCCAGCTACAACACATGTCATATGTTATGTGATATGTAAATTGCTTGAGTGCTGGTTCAGGGGGTGGGTGTGAATCTGTGGCTTTAAAAATAACCAGTGATTCTGTCCTGATAGCATCAAAATAATTGAAGAACAGATCTTCATCCTGAAATGAGTCGAAAGCTGATCAAAGCCGCCGGTTACAGGTCTGATCTTTGCCGTATTTCTCCATCAACGCCCCCTCCCCAGACGACGGAGTCACTTCACATGTGATTGTCTAAACATGAGGATCGAGTCAAAGCCCCTGTGCAGGCTGTCCGATTCCACATCTGTCACATCTCGACATCAGCGAACGTCCACAGTGAAGGGTTTCCACTTCCTTTATCCCATCAGGCTGTTTCCGCCGACATGGTTTAAACATGTTTGACTACAATGCTAACGCGACTGGGGACGTCAAAACTGATAAAGACCCACTCGGCTGCTCATTCATACAAGCACGGATCTGCAGAGCAGCTGATTGAAGTAGAAGGAAAGACAAAAACATCCCCTTAACGGTTTTCTTTTCAGGGCATCAAACAAGAAGCTGTGAAATGGCAAATCTCCTAATCTAATGAAAATGAGATCAATCTAATTTAGTATAGATCCCTGCAAAAGTGGGAAAAATATCAAGGACTAATACGTAGCCCTTAGGATATACGTTTATGTGTAAACTGTGATTGGTTTGGCCTCAGAGGCTATAATAATAAAAGCCAGGAACACAATTCTACAGTTAGCTTTATTTTTACTGTGCCAGTTAAAGGGTTAAGCACATTATTACGCACAAATGCTTTAAATATAAAGAGGTATCTGATGTATGTAGTGTTTGTAATGAACATATATGACCTTGAGGTTGACCTTGACCTTTTTCCTTGAAGGCTATAGCGTACTTGGAATCAGCAGACTCAATAACCCTGGGGTACGTGACATTTTCAACGTCATGCATGTGTATACTGTACTGTATATCATGAATTTTGGATACGTGACCTTCACCTTTTTTCTCAAAGGTCACGTGAATTACGCACGAGTTTATGACATGTTTCAGACCCTACCGATCGTCAAGGTCAAAGTCAAGGTCGTATGATGAGTGAGAGGTGTCCTGGAGTCTCATCCATCACATGTTAATATTTAGTGCCTCTACCTATAGTCATTTCTTTACAAAAAAGGCCCATTTATTCTCTACACAAGTGTGTTGTGTATCAAACGTTGTCAAATGTCGCTGGCATTTAAACTCCAATGTGTACTTTACGTTGGTGTGGATGTACACAATACATGCTAGAGCGCCCCCACAATTTCCGGTGGGACAGCACCGTTTTCTATGTTGAGGACGGATGCACAAGCCCCTCGAAAACATAGCAAACTTGTCACGTAATTCACGCTGAGACCGGAGGGAACGTTCCCTCCGTATGAGGATGCGGACGTAGCGTAGAGTATAAATGGGCCTCAAGTCGGTTTAGTATTTATGGTGTGATCTAATTAGACAATGGTTGCCATAGTAACCATTCCCCCTACCCCGGCTACCCACATGCTCAGTTTGGTTAGTTTGAGTCCAGGGACATTTGTTTGCATATATGAATTTCACCAGTACATACAAAGCTGAACAAAGTAATAAACAAAATGTACAAAACGATGTGCGAAAAAGAGCAAAAATATATAAAAAGAAGAAAACACAGAAACACAAACAGAAAAACAAGAAAATGAAAAAAGTTATGAACAAAATCAACAGAGTAGGCACAAAAATGGACAAATAATGAACATAAAAATAGTTTTTTTTAAATTAACTGAATCGTCAAGACAATGAACAAAGGTCAACAAAAATAATAAACAGAATGAACATAACAATAAATAAAAAGAGCAAATATGCACAATTAGTCACCATGAGTATAAAAAAATGAATAGATAAAAGTGAGACAATAAACAAAAATGAACAAAAACAATAAAAAGTGAACATAAAACAAGGAAATAAATAAACAAAGTGAACAAAGAGTAGGCACAAAAGTTATGAAAAAATGTACTCATAATAACCATAAAAATGTAATCAATGAATGGATGGAATCAAGACCATGCACACAAATCAAATGTTATCAAGTAGTAATCCAAATGAGCAAAACTTGCAGTTCTTCACAAATAAAATAACGACTGTTCGAGAACATATCTGCAGTGCCTCCCCACCGTCTCCCATAGCAACATCGAACACAGTAACTGCAGCAGCAGCGCCCCCTACTCTTATACATCTAGACTCTTTTTCATGTCCTAATCTGTTAGAACTAACTAAAATAATCAACTCAGCAA
>JAQQAE010007861.1:0-15582 GCA_029823295.1 Pseudamia nigra | reverse complement strand
GTAGGCGGCCATCTGCCTCGACCGGTTGGGGTTAGTGGACAGAGGAGAGACAAAAGAAAACAGTAGAGATAGAACAACAAGTTCAAGTAGTGTTTTGTTTGTAAAGCTAAGCAGACACTGAAGGCTGGTTTCACTTTCACCTCATCTGACACAATGAATTATACAGTAGGAGCAGCGGTGGGAAACAGGAGCCTGACAGAAGCAAACATAAACCGGTGTGTTACACGTTAACCCCTCCATGCTGCCGTCCACCACACCGGACAGGACCGAGCTGACCGTGCATTTATAGTCAGTACAAAATTAAGGCAAAAAAGTAACACAGAACGCAACAAGTCAGTGTGTGTTTTGACTTACAGTGAACAAAATAAACAGGAAAAAGGAGCAAAGTGAGAAGCAAACGGTACAAAATAGTCAAGTCTTTATCGATTTTGAACAAAATCAGATGGAAAGTGAACACAATCAAAAAATGGAGAAAAAGTGAACTAAATCTGAAGAAAAATGGACAAAATGACAAGGAAATTGACCCAAATTAGAGGCACCCCCACAAAAAAACAAAAAAAAAAAAAAAGCAATATGATGAAATTGTGAAGGAAGCAACAAAAAAGAAGAAAAATGAACAAAATAATCAAGTAAATAAACCAAATCAGATGCAAAAACACAGTTAGGACAACGCTTTAAAAAAAATGAACAAAAACAACAAAAAACTAAACTTTCAAATGGTGTAGTTGAGTCATAATTTTTCTTGCACATTATCAACTAGTAACTAAAGTATCCGTTTTTAAATAATCAGGCATGAAAGGGTTAGAGACTTCTATAGCAAAATCCTAAAAAAACTACAAACCCTGTAAATCCATGTAGTAAGAAGGTTGAACATTTGTTTGCATTGCCAAAAACTTCAACCAATATTCTTTTAAAAAAATATATACAATAGCAGCCTAAATGTTTGTATTTTCCTGTAAATTGTGCTGACAGAATTCTGCTTTATTGATGAGGTAAAAAGGAGTCTGCTACGTCAGCCTATACGTATTTGGCATCAAGATGTTAGAATGTTTGGTAACACTTTCCAAAAGTGAACTAATCATCCCTAATTAAGGCTGAATAACCCTAATGCCAACCCAAAACAGCATCCTTTACAATCTAAAGAGCTGTTTTTGGACAGAAAATTAAAAGAAAAATGTGCTCAGAGCCACAAAAATTTAAATCTTTACGTACCACATGAAATACGACACGTTTTAGCTAGCAACATCATGTTCAAACCACTTTTTAACCATTTTATCCTTTTTTTGGGTTCATTTTGTTGATATAAAAAAAAATCAACTCCTTGATGATTTTGCTCATTTTGTTTAATTTATTGCTCATTTTGCAGATTATTTGGGTAGATGTTTGCTCATGCTTAAAAATGATCGTATTCTTTTTTGTGAATTTTGGTTAAACTACTCAACTATTTTAATCATTTTCTTGAGTAGTTTCTTAGAGTTGTATCTATTTTCATTCAGTTGATTTACTAATTTTGTAATTTAAAAAAAAATTGGTTTTCTGACTTTATTCAAGTTTGTCTTAATCTTTATGTCAGAATTTACCTTATTGTTTATGTTCTTAGCTTTTCTTCATTTTTGGTCATTTTATACTGTATTTGCTCATTTTCTAGATGGCATCATTATATAAATACTGCAATTTTTATTCATGTAGTTGATTTTTTTTTAAACTTTATTTAGTCCTTATTTTGTTCATTTTGATTTATTAAAGTGTGAACCCTCAGGAGCCACTCGGACGTGCCTGAAGAGCCACACTTTGCAGACCCTTGCCATAACCCTCATACAGAGGCAGCAAACTATGAATAGACTAATAAGTGTCTAATTAATGGCTAACAAGTAGCATATTCTGAAGTGTGAATGTTTTATCAAAAACAATCTCTTCACGTCATACAGAAAGAGTTGTTCATCTTTTAAAAATAATGGTGAGCACTCACTTATAAAATTACAGAAAGCAGCAGTGAACTTAAAAATACTGTTATGATTAAAAGATAAATCTTATTGAAAAACTGCAACTAACTGAGCAGCATTAAAATGAAACAAATGCAGAACGTCAGCTTCATTTTCATTTCCTCATGTTAGTGATCCAAGATGCACAAGAATTAAAACTTAAATATGTGAGAACTTCAGTGTTTTCAGTCTGTCTTTATAGAAGCTGAAGAGGTAAACACAGACTGAATAAAAGTTATTAAAATGGAAAAATCCTCAAAAATAGTGACTGATTGATGATAGAGGCCTTCTGCAGTAATCAGCAAGAGGTCCAGTCACTGGCGAACTCGCACTTACAAAAACAAATGGTATTGACACAATCACTTCACACCAGTAGTAGAGAAGTATTCAAGCTTTACCATATTTATCAAAGAGCAGTCATCAAAAATAAGACATTCTACGTACATTCATCAGAAAATAGCCTATGTCTCTGACAATGGTTGCCATAAAATTAAACAAGCCTATTAACAAGTCCCAAATTTAAATACTTCAAACCACGGTGCAAGTCTTTTTCTTTCATAATATACAACAATCCCTGTACATACAAAAACAGTCCAAACCTGTTTAATAGTGTACAAATCTGTTTTTCACAGACCCCACTCCCACTCAGATTTAAGACTATGGCATAGGCTGTCTGATTAGATGATCAAATGCATTTTCGACACTTAAAACTTCAAAATGAACGTAATTCTTTAGGATTTACTTATTAACTTTATTTGGAACATAGCAAAAGACTATATACAAATGTAATTGTAGAAATGAAACACTCCACTGGTTGCTTTTCTTCTAAAATAGAAAAAACAGCAGGCCTCAAAATATGTAATAAAAGTAAACAATGAAAAAATAAAATTTAAGAGAATGTAAATAAAACCTCCATATAAGAGGCTATTTCAATCCAGTCTCTTGTTTTCTTTACGGGACTTTAAAAATCTTTTCTGATCACTTTCTCTTGTGCCATTGTGTGCCCAGGGAAGCTGATTACAAGGATGTTCATATATTGTCCAACACATAATGGCCTCATACACCAATCAAGTGAAATCAAGTTTATAGGAGAGGGACATGTAAACTCCAAAAATAAAGTCCTCTCCTATGCTGCTATCTCCCAGTGTTTCATGCCAAAAATATTTGTCTGCCTATGTTAAATGTATTTTATTTTCCAAGATGAAAGTGAGTATACATGGACAAATGCAGTGCTGCGAGGCATTGTAGATCCACTCCGACTTTGGGCAGACGCAGGTATTTCAACAGCGCCTGACCCAGTCTGTTGAAATATTCGCGTGGCTGTCTGAGGTTCACTCGTTAAAACCACTACCAGCCTCCTCAGAGTTTCTTCCTCCGTGTGACAGGTTTCGTTAAAACTGTGTCCATTATGCGTCTGCGACGGAGGTTCATGCCCGAGGATGGGACCTCTGCTTCCTTCGTCCTCTTCTGCGCCCGTGTGGCCGGATCAGCGGGGCTGGGCAGAGGGGACAGCAGGTCTACTTCTGCTACTGGAGGTGGCTCCAACACCATTTTGGACCTAAAAGGTGTAAGAATTGCATAAGGAACATAACAATGCACGTCTTCATTAAGTCAATGGCTATATATATTTTTTTTAATATCTGTTTTTAAATTTAAAGGTCCAAATGCATAAATCAAAATCTAGGGCTCTTACTTGGCTGTTCTCTTGCTGGTTTTTCTGGTTTTAGAAACACCTGATGTTTTATTCACTTCCACGTGATCTTCAGAAGCAACATCATCCTGAAAAAAACAAAAAAAAAAAAAACAAACAAAAGATAAAATCTGGTCGGAGAATCCTCCGGGAGCTCTTTCATCCCTTCCACAATGAATCTACTGACCCCAAGGAAAAGTTATCTCAATCACACCTGTTCAAACATTTCTTTGCAAATTTTTTCTTCACAGTTTTTCCCTTTTTTCTGCTGTATTTACTATTGCATTGTGGGTGGCTGTCGGTGAGTATACATAACTGATTCACAAGGGGTAAATAAATTTCTACTCAACTTGGTTATTTTCCCATAAAAATTACTACATGTGCTTAAATCAGTCTCCTGTGAAATGGCTTCTGTCATTAAGAGTGAAAACATTTGTAAGAAATTCTATCAAATCTCACAAATTAACTGCTCACAAATGTGTGTCATTCACAAAAAGATGGAAGAAAGCTCAGAAATAAACTACAATTTGAAAGGAGGTGGTCACTATATCCACAGTGCAGTTTAATTATACTCGGGACAAAAAAATATTTACAAGTACACACACTCACCTGAGGCGAAACGGTGGCAGTTTTGGGAACTCGCCTGCTTCGAGTAACGGGGGGTTCAGAAACTTCACTCAGACCAGGTGACTCTCTTCTGGAAGCTAATTCAGAACCATACATGATTAAAACAAACAATCTCTGAAGAGACTGCATGTGATTACTGGGTCAAAATAGTTGAACGTGCTGGAAAAGTGCAAGAGTTAAATTAACTATTCAGTAGAGTGGTAATCAAAGCACGGTCATTGCCATGGTAACCACACATTCCATTAGAGTTCTCCATTCATTTCCTCCGGGAAAATATATGTCAAAAGAAAACTCATTTTAAAAATTATAAAAAGGTTAGAATTATGAAAAGCAGTAGCACACTTGTCCTGAAGAAGCTGAAACACATGAAGTTTGAATGGTGTGAATTAAACAAAAAAATGTAGGAGTAGTTACATGACAAAAAACGTACGGAAGTGGAAGAATATTAAAGACTCAAGACTACAATGGTGGGATTGCTGCATGACTCAGCAATCCCACTAATGAATGGATGTGTGAATAATTTACTGAACTGAGTTTGCACACCTCTTGTTCTCCTTCGTGAAGGTGAGTAGATGAATGAAGACTCGCCCGGACTCAACTCGCCATCTTCAGGTTCTTTCACGGGAGGCAGTGACTGAACCTGCTCCACCGTTTCCTTTGTGCCCCTTTTGTTGGATCTCGTCACCCTGGAAGCTACAACTTCGCCTTGAAGAATAGAACACATGTTTTAATTTGTTACATTTCTGTCTCCATTTCTCCAAGACTGTTAACAAGGATCTATCAATACACCTCACTAAAACACCACCACATGGTATAATAGATGGTTTATTTTACTCACAGTGAAGCAGTTTAAGATCCTGGACAATAAGCAGGTTTGCACAATTTGGTTAAAGATTCATATTGTGATTATTGTGAGCAAGGTTGTAAGGTCCAAGAGTCCACTGTTTGGTTATTAAGAAGAATGAATAGATTACTTGTTTTAGAAATGTAAAGTCGAACACTCAAACTTAAACTAACATAAATATACAATACATGTGTCCATCTCTCGTCTGCTCAGTGTCACCAAGTCCTAAACATCACCACACAACATAACCTATTTATTCATTGTCAATTTCTCCAACAACATGAGCTGACACTGTAATTATGACTGTGTTCCGAATAACTGAGCAGCCCTATTAAAAGGCAAACTCGGATGAAGAATGTGGTCAGTTTGAGTCATATAGTTATATTTGTAATCTCAGCGCTGCCTCATACATACCTTCCTGCTTGTCTTCCTCATCCTGGAGCCTCTTTATGAGGGCGTCTGCAACCGGGGTTTCAGAATCCACCTCGAGTGGGGAGTCCAGTAAAGGCAAGTCTTCTTCTGGGTGATCCCAGAGTTTGCTTCTGGTTGGCCGACGACTGGCAGGGATGTTCATTTCAGGTTCAAGATGGTCTTCACTCTGGTTCAGGTTCGTAGTTATGATCTTCCTTTGCATTATTTTTGCACTCTGAGAATGTGATACAGGAACCAGTTTCACCTAGGAGTTACCAGTGACAAGAAACAAAGGATTCATGGTCATCAATGATGTGTCATGTACATGCATAGTAATCACAACTAAAACTGATGAAAGCATATCAGTTAAAATGCACCCTCTAATATAGAGGACTGTATCAAATTGATTAAAACTACAGAGCAGTAGGTTAATAAATGTCATCAGATGATTGTAGGCCTCAGCAATTTGACAATCATAAAAGATTAGAGGTCCACCAATTATTTGGAATTTTGACGTGTATTGTATCGGTGTATTTTTAAATCCTACAGGCCGATATCAAGAAATCAATTAAAAACTGGGTTATTTCGGCTCAGATGGTGATGCCCCTCTCTCTCTCTCCTGCCACTTGTCTCCCGCATTGTTCCACCCACTGCGCCATCTAATTGGTTAAGCAAGCTACAATACTGTATGTGCAAGTGGCAGAGCCACTGAAGCGGAAACTGTCCACACACACACGGTGGAGAGGTAAAGTTTTCTCATGTGGAAAAGCTCCGGAGACCAAACACAGGTATTGGCGGTAAAAGCAGAAAACGCTCCCGAAATTGTAATAAGCATCACAGAGCTCTGTATTTCACAACTACTACCAACGTTACAGTGTGCAGCAGAATAACGTAAGAGCGGAGTAAACATTAGTGGCAGCTCTGCTAGCTCCTGACATGTCCGTGAATTACTTGAAAGAAGGCTGCTGATAATATAACATTAGTTCGCTGGTCTGGCTCTAAACGCTCAGTAAACTATGTATTAGCAATGGGGAGAATGTATGTAATGTGCAGAATAGTGTGTGTTTGCGTGAAAGTCACAAACTCTACAGCTCACGACTACTACAATAACTTGTGAGCCTAGGATCCATGCACTTCTGGAGCTATTTATTTTCTATTTGTTTGAGTAAATAAGCATGCTTTAGGCATTTAGACGAAGTTAAGTGTTTGTATTATTCAACATTCTTATGCCAATTTTTACACTTTTACTGCAAATGAATATCAGCTCCAAATATTGGTTATCGGCCTCCTTAACTACTAATTATTGGTATCGGTCCTGAAAAACCCATACCGGTCGATCAGTATCAAAAGATGATCATTAGTTAGCATATTGTCACTTTTTCTGGAGAAATCAGGCAGCTATACCAGTGTAACTATGCTGTTCTACAGAAAAAAAATTGCATCATGGGTTATTTGTAGCATTCAATTTATTAGGTAATCAAGTGCACTGAAGTTAATTTATAGTGATTCTTTACAGACTGCCAGAACTAGAAATCTTTAAATCCAAGCATGCGCATCATGTGATTTTTTTTTTAATTAACTAAAATGCATAAATAATGTTTTACATGCTTAGCGAAAGTAATGACACAAAGACATCATTAGAGCGGTTGAATGTTAGTACAGAAGTATTTGATCAAACTGTGGTAAGATTAATTAAATGGCACACTATAGGTAATTACAGTAGTAAGAAACAAATGTTACCATGACTTGCAAATAAATGAAGTAGTTTTTTTATTTTAATAGCACAAATAATCCTTTGTGGAAATACTGGTGTATTTATTAATGTAGTTTTGCATTTTAGTTGTACAAAATAAAAGACTTAATGACCGTGAACTTCAATATTGGGAGGAAGAATTCAAATAACTGCCATTAAAAACATTTATATGTTATGCTCTGGTTAGAGCACAGCCATCTATGATGGCAAATAATTATATTTGGCCATTTAAAAGCTTACTAATCACAAAGAAAAAAAGCTTTGATCCTTACTTGTGGATAAATATTCAGGGTATTCCGGTTGGACTGACGAGCTGCCGTGCCAGGGCTGGGAGGCTGTGGTTTTCTGCCCTCAACTTCCTCCTTCATGACAGGCTCGGTAGGTTCTGTTTTCCTTTTCCTGGAGCTGTGTTTCCCAGGAGGACCTCTCTCCTCTTCTGGCTCTTCCTCCTTCAGGATGTCTATTGCCGTAGTTGTTGTTTTTTCCTCAGGACTAGCAAATATCTTACGGCTGGATCTCCTAGGAGTGCTGGCCTGAGTGCTCCTGTGTTTGGCTGGGGTTGGAGTCTTGGAACTAGCTCGTCCAGAAACCTTTTGATGCACAGTCTTATCTATTTTGTCTTTTATTTCCACATCTGCAACCTCTTTGCTGCTGCTTTGTTGCCGCTGACTGGCCCTTGTTGGAGTGGCCCTCTGGGAAGTTTGTCGCCTGCCTGGAGAAGAGGTCCTGGAGGAACTTGTAACTGTGGCGTCATCATCTGAGGTCTGCTTTTCCTCATCGGCTTCCTCATGCTTTGGAGGTTCAGGCTGAAGATTGCGGGTACTTCTGCGAGGTGTGACAATCTTGGATTCTTTTACCCGTTTGCCTCTTCTAGGTGTACGACTTGGGGATGCAGGAACTGCAGCGCTCGTCTCTACTTCCTCTACTTTCCCATCCTCCTCCGTCTCATCTGATTCCTCAGGCAAAGGAGAGATGAAGGTAACTGTCCTCCTCGCTCTTGTGGTCCTCTGTGTTGGGGTGGAAGGAGTTTTCTTTTTTCTGTGAGAACTTGGAGTGTTCAACACAGACTGTTCTTTTGGTGTGATGTCAGAATCACCAGCTGGTTGCACAGATTTCTCCTCATCCATCATCTTTTCATGAACTTTTTTCGATCTTCCCTTTGGTATTTTTGTTTCCTTCTCTTCTTGGAGTTCTTCTTGGTTGCTCTTTTCTGAGTCTGCTAAGCCCATGTGTTCCTGCTGCTGGTCCTGCTCTTCCACGGTCCAAGCCATTTCTTCACTTTTGATTACTAGTGTGTCCTTTTCAGAGAGCACATTTCCTCCACTTTTGGTTACTAGTGTGTCCTTTTCTGATGGCACATTTTCAGCACTTTCAGTTACGAGTGCTTCATTTTCAGAAAGCACATTTTCTCCATTTTCAGTTACTAGTGCGTCATTTTTAGAGGGCACATTTTCTGGACTTTCGGTTACTAGTTTGTCCTTTTCAGAGAGCAAATTTTGTCCACTTTCGGTTACTAGTGCATCCTTTTCAGAAAGCACATTTTCTGGACTTTCAGTTACAAGTGTGTCATTTTCAGAGGGCACATTTTCTCCACTATCGGTTACTAGTGCATCATTTTCAGAGAGCACATTTTCTCCACTGTTGGTTATAAGTACGTCATTTTCAGAGGACACATTTTCTCCAGTATCAGTTGCTATTATGTTCTTTTCAAAAGTCAGATTTCCCTCTGGCTCCTTTTGGTCCTCAGTAGGTGCTTTAGACTCATCCTCTTCTCTCATCTCTTCCTCAACAACAGCATCTTTCACTGCTGTTGCATCTTTACTGTCACTGCCATCTACAACTGCTGAAGGTTCTGCTGCTGGTTTATCAGAGACAGAAACAGATGGATGATCTTCAGCTAACATTTCTAATTCAGCTTCCTTCTCTTGTTCTGCATCTTCTGTCATTTCATTTGCCCTAGTGTTTGCTTGAGGTTCTGTTGGTGTGTCTACTCCAGTTCTGCTCAAGTCATCCATCTCTTTCCCAAGCTCTTCCTGGTCAGCTTCTGAGAGGGGACTATTATCATCATTGTTGTCCAAAAAGATGACCTCTGGTGTGTCCGCTGGTTCAGTGACCTCCATCACTGGAGACTGGAGAGGGCTGGAAGACTGTGGATCAGTCTCCAGTGTGTTTACCTCATTGGCTACATCCTCCTCCACATCCAGCATCAGAGAGAAGCTGCTATGGGTTTCAGGCCTTGGGTCATTTGGTACACAGGTTTGGTGAAGCTCATTAAGACCCAGCTGAGAACTATGGACCAGACCGTCCTGCTCCTCCACAAGTTCCAGCGGTACCAACAAAGTGGTAGAAGGTTTAAGCTCCATGAATGATGATCCTTGTTCTTCATAATCTGGATTCATCCCTTCTTCATCCACCCCAAGTCTCACCATCACCACCTCACCCTCTGTTTCTTCTTCCACTAGCTGTTAAGGTACAAACAAGACAAAGTAAAAATCTTAAATTTGTTTTTAAATTTGACCCAGCCGACTCACTCCCTACTCCTTGTGATCAGAGATGCTTACAGAATTAGATTCTGATTGCTGGCATTTAAACCACACTACATATCTACAATGCAAAATAATGTTGTCAACAATGTTATAGAAAAGTAGAAAACAATTTTGTGATGCTGTGGCGATGAATACAGGACAATATTGGATGAAAGCAGACATTTCTTTGTGGGTTTTCACAAAACAATTATGGCATGCAGATGCAACAATGTCTTCATATCCATTTGTAACTCAACTTCTTGAGTTATTTTTAAATTCAATGAATGTGGAGTTAAAAAAACAGTTTTCTTCTGTAAACGCAGTCTGTATGAGTCAACCAAAAAACCTAGAATAATTTGCACCAAGCATGAGAGATGACATTACCAATGTTGTTACTAGTTACCTTCATCTCTGCAGAGAACTCGTCAGCCTCCTGCTCTGACAAAGTTGGCAAGAAGTGGGCCTCTCCTTGTTGTACAAAGACCGAAGCAGGCTGCAATGGTGGCAGCCTTCCATTACCCTGGACCTCCTCAATTATCTCCACTTCACTGCCAGAATCTTCCTCCTCCTCCTCCTCCTCCTCCACCACCTCCTCCTCTTCTTCTTCTTCCTCCTCCTCCTCCTCCTCCTCCTCTTCCATTTGATCAGAATCCTGTTCCTCATCATCATCATCATCTTCTGAGACGGGACTAGAAAGTTCTTCACTGTCATTGACACTCACAACAGCTGTAAGATAACCAAACCACAAGAGAAGATGTTTAATATGCAAAACAAAAACGGGTGTAATAGCATGAGCATTCACTACAAGCATAGTAATATGTGTGAAATCATCCTCACAATGGGAGTCTGTGCCAGTTGGCTCTGAGGATGTTACAGAAGTAGTAGATTTTTGGCTGGTGAATACTGGTGGAACTTGAGCAGCTGCAGGCTCAGCTTCTACCTCATCTAATGTTTCACTGGAAGGAAAGAGAGTGAATACCATTTTTAGCCTAAAGAAATATTAATAATAATGACATGTAAGATGCTAAATTAAGAGTAGATGCTGAAGACATTGCCTCTCAAAGTTTAAACCACTAGAACAAACACAATGAAAAGTTTCAAGAGAAACCTGTTGAATGATGTCTGAGTCTTTGATGCTTCGTGTATTCCTGAGCGGGTGAGAGGGGGAGACAGATCACTGCCAAACAGATGTTGCTGGACAAACTCTGTCAAGTCTGATGACAACAAAAAATACGGACAGGACAGAGATCAGTAAAGTTAAGTTTAACTCACACTTATTAATTTTCATAAAGAAAAAAGCTCAAAATGTAAGATGAAATGTCTAGCCATCACTGAATCAACAGTAATAGCTACACATTTCGCACTCATTGTCGCAGTGTTTTGTATTTTAAATCACTGCTTGGAATATTTTTCAGCTTTGAGGCTATACCTGTTGATTGATCTAGATATTCAGGTGATTCATTTGAAGCTTCAGTGGCTTCAGATGATTTCAGGTCCTCACTGAACTCTGGAGTTTCTGTGGCCTCTGGTTGGTCATCCTGTGCAATGGGTTTCACAGGTTCATCCTGAGACTCTACTACAGATCCAGACTCCATGCCCTCAATCATCTCTTTAGAACCTAGTGGAAATAAGAACAAGTCAAGCAATGTTTTAGAGAAGGGTAACAAAAACTAATAGAATCTTTCATACTACAGCTTATCCCAATAATAGTTATATACCTCATAATATAGTTTAACACATCAAAGCAAATTACCATCTCTGGACATCCCGACTTGATCAGGAGTTAAGACATCTTGTTTTATACTTGACTCAACATATACTTCATCCTCCGTTTCAGGCTGATGCTCTTCATTGTCACCAGACTTTAAATCTTCATTTTCAGCCTTTGGTTCAGTACACGTCTTGATCACATCCTCAACAGTTTGGTCTTCCTTCACCTCTTCTACATCTGTTGTCAGGACAGGGATATGCTCAGCTAGTGAAACCGTTTTTTGCTCCAGTTCTTTTGCATCAGGGGGTTTGATGTTCACTGCCACTACCCCATCATCCTCATCTTTTGCGTCAGGATCCTCCTGCAATTTCTGTTCCTCTGAGAGAGGTGCATCATAATATTCTAAAGTGGTGTCTGTTGAACGCACTGATGTATGGCTGGTTTCGAAGGTCACATCAACTTGTGGCTGTGATGGAGCTGACAGGTCAGCTTCTTCTGAGTCTTCATGGATGGAGGATGACTCACTCTCAGAGCATCTCAACTGAGGAGATGGAATTCCACCTTCTGGAGGTAAGAGCTTGATGTGAGGTTGTGCCTCTTCTTCAGGTTCATCGTCTACCTCTTCAGCAGGCTGTGAGGGCCAGGTCTTGCGTGTAGCCTTGGATAGTGTGGCTCCTCTGGTCAGCAAGCTAATTTCACTGTCTGCTGCCATCTAAAAAAAAAACAAAAAAAAACAGTAAGACATGCTGTATTATAAAAAGAAAACATACCAGCTAAAAATTACAATGAAAGTTCATGAAAAGTAAAAATTATATGCAATGATACAGAGAAGTGAATGTTTCAGTTTGCAGGACAGCATCAGTGTTTTGGTAGACCACAGCAGATTGCTTCTTCAGGTGACTTTAACCTTTAAAAAGCAATAAAGATCCACTCAGAGTACTAGTAAATCATATCTACTCCTTGATTTTACCCCATTGGTCCATCGGATGCTCTTTTCTGGTTCAGGAGATTCTGCCTCTTCAATGAAGGTAATTCGGTTCTCTTTGTTTCGGAGCGGTGGGGTGATGGAGCGTCCAGGGGAAGCTGATGGGGTGGCGACAGGTGTGGGCCTCAGGCTGCTGCGCAAGATGGACTGAGGCGTAAAACCCGAGAACACTGGACCAGAAGCAGCCAGCGCCCGAGCTCGCTGTTTGGGATGAAAAATAATGCCCAGGACATTTAACAATTAAAATCAAAGTATAATACTAGAAAGCACTCAGAGAGCGCATATGTCCGCCAAGGGTGTCGTTCACCTATTTTTCCCCAGCCAAGGAGGTTATATATTCATGTTGGTTTGTCTGTTTGTTTTTCTGTTAGCAGGATTACACAAAACTACTGGATGGATTTGACTGAAATTTTCACCAGAAGCATTTGGACCATGGATGAACCCATTAGATACTGAAGGTGGTTGGTGCAATATTTTTAATAATCAGTAAAAATGTGAGAAATGTCCCTGTCTCAAAATGTTAAAGAAAGTCAGAAATTGATCTAGAATTTACATCCTGATCACCTCCAGTATCTAAGGGGTTGAATCTGTTCAGTAGTTTTTGCATAACCCTGCTAACAGTCAGACAAATGGACAAACCAACATAACTTCCTTGGCGGCGATAAGAAACATGGTTTAAGGAACTTTTGATTTACACCAGTACAGCATTTTCTGATTAAAACAATGTTTATTACTCTACTCACCTTGACAACCTGTGGTGTTTGCAGCAGACTGAGCTCAGGACCCTTACTAATGCTCTTTGGAGAAACCCAGGACATGGGTAGTCTGGGGGGGCTGAGGAGGGGCCGAGGAGTCTGACAAGAGGGGTGAACCACGAACTCCATCAGCCTAGCCACAGTGAATATGAAAGAAACAAGGAAAAATGTGACTTATGATTTATTAACCTCTAAAAATCTGCACCCTGTAAATGACACATGCCTGGGCACCCTTCTCTGAAGCTTAAGAAAAATGTTGTGCATAAGAGATAAATTACTCAGCTTACAAAGCATGCAATTTTAAACCAAATTTACAGGTTTATGTACTGGGAAATCAAGTAGATCAAATCTGAACAGATTAGCCCATGCTTTAAAACATTATGAGACAAGCAAAGGAACAACCTGTGCCAATCATACACACACAAGAGTAACATTGTGCTTATTATCAGACTACCTTGACTTTCGTTTCGAGGTCATGGTAATAGGCGTTCCCAAGAAAGGATCAGAAAGGGCCAGGGAAGAAGGCTTTGAGCTGGGGCTTTGAACATCTGCTGTCCTTGGGCTGCAAAAAATAAATAAATAGTACGATTGAAATTACTCCCCCCAAAAAAAAAACATTGTATGTTGTAATTTCAATATAGTATGGTCACCTCTTGTTTGGGGATGACTGTGGAGTTGCTCCTTTGCCTAACCACACCTCCTCAATCTTGTTCAAGACATTGTTGATGAAGCCAGCTCTTGACACGACTTTTTCACTGGCAGAACGCTTGGTGATAGTTGATAGTGGCTGCGGCCGAGAGACTAGATCACATTTCAAAAGGAGAAAAAAAAAATACTGATATGTTGGCAAAAATATCACCTTTATATGCCTGAATAAAGTCCACATTCAGTTATGTTAAAATTAGTCAGTTGGGTTGCACCACTAAGACACAAGGTTCATCTCCACTACTCTGGCATGACACGTTAACCAGTGAAAGGAATGTCCAAGGTTTCGCTTGTAACCATTTGTTCTGTCAGGCATTATTGTCTTTGCTAACTGTGAAGAGACTAACAGTTAAACTGGTTACATGATCACCAGACAACCATAAGAAAGTACACAGAATTGAAAAAGCATATGACAGATGCAGATATGACAAAGCAGATGACAACTTCTCAGGTGCAAATTATAAACAGTGATACCAATTGGGTGAACCATCAGCTATACAACTTTCCACAGAGTAATATTATAGTTCCCTCTAATAGTAAAGATAAAATTGAAAAGTCACAACAAATACATAATGATGGCCTACAGCGGCACTAAATAACTGTTAGACAGTTGACTCCTTCATTGCTGGGAAGGATAAATGTAACAAGGATGAATATTCTCCCATAGTTAATTTCTCTTTTCCAAATGTTACCTTGTTATTTATCCACAGCATCTTTTAAAACTTAAAAAAAATAAAATAAAAAAAGACCTTGATATGGAGATGGAGATAGATGAAAACAAGTGACTAAAGATTTCCAATAGAACACTTTTCCTTTTCCAAGTAATAAACTCAAAGAAGCTAATTTAAAATTTATCCATAAAGTGTATCCTACTCCAATAAAAATGCATAAAATTTCCAAAAAAAAAAAAAAAAAAATCACCATTCTGCCCCAGATGTAAAATGGAAGATCAAACATTTATGCCCTTTCTTTGGTTTTGTGAATCTTTGAAACACTTGTGGATTTCAGATCATCTTTTTACCAAACAGTATTACAATTAGTTTGACTTAAAATCTTGTTTGTATTTACTGAATGACATGCCGGAGTTTGAGATGGATAACAAAAATGTAGACTCTTAATATTTCTATCATACTTTGCTAAAAAATGCATACTTTATGGAAAAATGAATCACCTAACTTTAAGATGTTTATAGACCACCCTCATAAAATTTCTTCCCTTACAAAAACTGACATATGAAAAATATGGTCATGAAGACATTCTTGTTGAATTGTGGAGGCTTAAACAGTTTTTTTATTAATGAACTGTGATGACCATCCTCGTTTTGAACGCAGATGTTTACTTAAAATGTTAATACTGAATGAACGGCAGATGTTGAGTTGTTGGTGATTTGTTTTATATAATACTGTACTTTGTTAATCTTTACCGTTATGTTTACCATTTATTATTTTAATCTTTTTGTATTATGTACTTGGTGTGTATGTATAATGTGTACGTACACACAGTGGATATAAAAAAAATCTACACACCCCCGTTCAAATGCCAGGTTTTTGTGATGTAAAAAATTGACACCAAGATAAATAATTTCACAACTTTT
>JAQQAE010007860.1:0-15584 GCA_029823295.1 Pseudamia nigra | reverse complement strand
CCTCTCTTATCTTTTTAAATGGGTGAACTTGCACATTTTTACGTTGCCCAATACTTATTGGCCCCACTGTACACACTATTAGTGATTTTTTTTTTTGACTAAAATAGTTTGAAAAAATAATCAGACTCCAGGTTGTCATAGTAGATAGAATCATCAATGAAATGCTTCATAAAACCTTGCATGTAGCCTCATGATTATCCTTACTCTCTCATTAGGCTGAGAAGTTTGATGGTCTTGTTCACTCTTTCATGGAGCGTCTCACTGAGGCAGAGAGGATACTGAAATATGGAGTCATACCAGAGGATGAGGAGAGTTTGCTTGCCTTCAGCAAACAACACAAGGTCAGGATAATATGCAAGTGTTACAGTATCACTCCCTGAAGGGAAGGCATGGCGAGGGCTTCAGGGTCAAGTTCAGGGTCTGTTGCACAACAAATTCCTGGTGCTGATAGAATCACAGTGACTGTGACACTGTGACCATTAAGACTCCTGTTGTTTACACAAGGCTTCTTTTATTCCTACTACAAAACACCATATATTTTCCTGCGACTCCAAGACAATTTGGCAGAATAATTTCTAAGTTTTTTTCCACTCCACAGGAGTCAATGAGTGCTTTGGAAGCTCATGCAATAGAGCTACAAAATATTCAGTGTCTGGGTGAAGAGATCCTGGCTTCCTGTCATCCTGACTCCATAATCACGCTGAAGTCATGGATAAGTGTCACCAAAACCCGTTACGAGGAGGTGATTGGTTTGTTACCTGCATAGTGAACTATAAAGTTACATTATATGGCAAAGAAGTTACTCTGCATGTCCAGAAAGAACTCTTATTATCCCTGTTCTCTGCATCAGGTTCAAACATGGGCTCAGCAGCAGGGCCAGAAGATCCAGGCCAGCCTGGCTGCTATAGAGGCAGAGAGAGAGGAAGTCCAGAGACTTTTAGACTGGATCTCTTCAGCAGAGGAAGCGCTTAATTTCAGAGAACAAGAGACACTGCCTGACACCGCTGAGCAGAACCAAGAGCTTATTGATCAACACACAGTATGACTTCTCTTTTTCTTCTCCTATAGTTTTATCATAATCTTTATCGTAATTACCATGTTACCATAAAGAACATCATCATCATTATGGCACTATCTGATCATTTATCTGTGTAGGTATTCATGGAGGAGTTGAACAAGAAGTTTCCAGAGGTTGAACATGCCACAAAGTCTTGCAAACATAAGATCATTTCTAAACAAGTATCTCCCAGCAAAAGGCCTCTCACAAGTAAGCTGCCATGTTCAGTTGTATCCTACTTCAGAAACACTGATCAGTTACTAGCAATTTACAACTAGTTGTTAAAAGCATTTATTCATTGACTGAGCTGATTCTACATAAACATGTTGCTGTTTCGTCACAGAGAGAAGGACTACACTGAAGATACAGCCTCCTGCCCCAATTCCTCTAGATCACCTTGACCCACAGACTCCACAGCTCAGTCAGCTGGTCAGTCAGTGGCAGAAACTGTGGCTCCTGACTGTCGCAAGACAGACACGTCTGGAACAACACCAGCAAATGCTCAAAGAGGTTGTTGTGCCCGTTTAAAATGTCACTATTCAAGTGTCAGCAGGTCTTAGTGCCATTAGCCAAAAGAGTACAGAACAGTGTCAGATTTCTAACAAAGCTTATGTTGTAATATTTTTTTTTCTTTTCTGAACAGTTGGAAGAGTTTGCAAACTTTGACTTTAACATCTGGCGAAAACGTTACATGCAGTGGATCAGTCATTTGAAGTCTCGGATCTTAGATGTGTTTCGCAGCATTGACCGGGACCAGGATGGGCGCATTAGCAGGAAGGAATTCATCGACTATGTCCTCGCCTCTAGTAAGACCCCATGCCTACATTCTCTCATCTCACTCATCTCTGGCTACCATGAAATTCAAATGACAGCATCTGAATTGACAAATTGGAATGATGATGAAACCTTCCTTTCACACTATTCTTGTAGAATTTCCTACCAATGCCCTGGAGATGAACACAGTGGCAAACATCTTTGACATGAACAGTGATGGCTTCATTGATTATTACGAGTTTGTGAGTGCACTCCACCCAAGCAGAGATCCCTACAGGAAAACACTGGATGCAGATCAAATCAATGAAGAGGTATGACCATGCACACATGAAAACACAAATGCAGTTCAATAATTAATTCAGGCTGACTCTTCTGACTTACCGGTACTGACTCATTACTTTTCTGTCTTTAGGTGAGTCGACAGGTATCTCAATGTAACTGTCCCAAGAGGTTCCAAGTGGAGCAGATCAGTGCCAACAGATACAGGGTGAGTAGTTTTTCACCAAGGTGAATTATGGAACTGTGTTCAAACTGTAGTGTATAAATCCCACAGTTTCTATTGGTTCAAAAATGTACAAATTTTACCTAGCTGTGAACTCAAAGTGATATAAATTGTGACTACTATATGGCATACTGTATATGCTGCAGTTCGGAGATTCCCAGCAGTTGCGGATGGTTCGAATCCTGCGCAGCACGTTGATGGTCAGAGTGGGAGGAGGCTGGACAGCTCTCGATGAGTTTCTGGTCAAGAATGACCCCTGCAGAGGTCAGCACAAATGCCTCAGCACTTTTTTATGTTGTATTTGTGTTATTGTTGATCATGTATTATGTTATTTGGGTGTTATTCTTTTAGCTGTGTAGGTTTTTATTTGTAATTTCTTATGTATATTGGGTGCCAAACAAATGTGGACATACTGCGTTTGTAATATTTTTTCTACTGTTTAAGGTGTTGCTACTATAAAGAACAAGTTTTATGTGTTAATGAAAGTGTTTAATTAAATATTCCTGCTGTGTCACATACAGTAAAAGGTCGGACCAACCTGAAGATCAAGGAGAAGTACTTGTCTCCTACAGGAAGCACATCTAAGGGTCTGACTGTGAGCAGGTCGAACTCGAGCCTCAGCCTCTACAGCAGCGCTTCTGCGCCCACCAGCCCCATGACTCGCAAGGCAAGCTAAATGGTTTCAGCCTACTAGTTACCGTATACAACCTCCAGCAATATGTAGCACTTTCATTTCTCAAAGCAAATTAAAGTTAATTTCAACATACATTTTTTATATGCAATGCTTAAGAAATGTGTTAGACCACATGTCCTATTTGTGACTATCTGATCTGGCATAATGAGGTGCTTTTAAGGTGCAGTCGACAATGCACACACACAAGCTGGTAGCATGTAGTTTTCTGCGGGACGTGATTAGATACTACTATGGAGCTGTAGTTTATCTCACCACAGGATGACTGAGGAAAGACAGCCTGCATTTCAGATTCTTTGAAAATCTGGGAAAGGTAAGAAAAGAACAGACATACTAACTTGAGAACTGCAAGGTTGTAAGCCATGTTGACTGGCAGGTCACCTGTTTAATCATTTTCATCGGCCCGCCACAAATGGTCAGCTAGTTTGCCAACATCATCCACTGACCCTTTAATGTAGACTCTTTCCTTTTCAGTGAGTTCGCAACATTTTACCATTTTGACGAGGAATGAGGAATTTTAAGCTGAATTTTTGTCGTTATACCCAAATTTGAGTTGGCACACAGGACTTTTCTGATGAAGTCAGAAATTGATGAAGCATGACACTCAACCCCTAAAACTCATTTTTCTGTTAAAAAATTCTAGAAGATAGCTATAATTTGGTATCTTAATCAAAAAGTAATAATGTGCTTTCACATTTTCTCTGCTTTTTTGTAAAATAATGAATTTGAAGATTCACAGATAACAATAATTTTACAGCATTATAGCATTAAAAATAATTAATTTCATCAGTTTAGGGCAGCAGCCTTACGTACATTGTAGGTGATTCTCAGAAATTTGCCAAGCACTGTATGTTCCAGTTACGCTTTTACACTTAACTTTAAAGATTACTTTTCATATTAGCGTGTTAAGCAAAAAAAAGTTTTGCACTACATATACACTACTCTAAAATGAATACTGATTGACAGTAATATCTTCTCGTGACTTTTCTAGAAGGTAGATATTTTCATGTCTACAAGGATTGTACTAATAGTAGTACAGAAGCAGGCATAATTGCACATGTTGTTAGAGTAACCTTTCAACTACACCAAGTACTTCTCAAAATACTGCCCACTGTATCACAAGTTTGCTCCATCATTGAACCTGACTATTTGGAAAAATTCAGAAAAAAATTTCCTCTAGCAAATTTGAGCAGACTTCCACATGTCTGAGCGTCGAGTGTCAATGTTCCTCTGTTGCACATGTTTTCCAATCCCCCAAGTCTTCCACCATCTTTTTATGGCATTTTGACCCCAGTTCAGCTGTGAAACAAACTCACCCATTGTGACTTTTTTGTCCTCGCAAATCAATTCAACTGCTCCCTCCCCTTCATTTTCTTGCTTCAGGCATTGCTCAGACGAAGTTACTCAGGTGACCGCTGCCTTCGTCCCAGAAGCTCCATAGCTGCTTTGGGGTCTGATCTTCAGTTTGTCACAGCAGGAGATGACAACTCCTTCACCATCAGGTCTGCCACTCATCTCCGCATTTCAAAATACACCAATGTCATTCCTAATTGCCTAAGAATGATAGAAAAACATAAAGAACTTTTTCAAAACTGCAGTGATTTAACTGTCCCCTTTTGATTCTGTGTCCTCCAGATGAAGCTGAAAAGTTGCCCACATGATTACCTCTGCCTCTGAGCACGATGTATGCTGCAGTCCTGAACCCGAACACAGCCTCAGGGCCCTGACACAGAGAGTTAAGCTAACGTAAAAAGACAGAGGGGTTGAAAAACAACGCACCGGTCGCATCTGAAAGGAAGGCACTGTATGTATCCTCCAGCGAAGGTCACACGAGGTGATGCTGAAGGGTGTTTAGCTCTGAAAAACTGTGTGAATGTGATTTCTTCTGTATGTGCACCAAGAGGAGGTCAGCTCAGATGCAAAACAAAGATATTTTTGTCCCTTGTTTCCATTTCATTGCAGTATATCAGAATGTGAGAGTGGGAACTGAGAAGCACTGCATGGTTTCTTATTGCATGATACACTAAATCCTATTTTTTCCAGCTTGTCATTCTGCTCTGGTTGTAATGATGAGCTTTATGACACAGACTGCCATTCAGATAAACACATAATCCAAACAAGCATACTCAGCACCTTTGGGATCCATCAATAGGGACACGAATCGTCTGTTAATGGCAGTAATGTGATTAAAAAGTGACTTGTAACACACAATATGTATGTGTTGTGTCTGACTGCCGTACAAAGCTTCCAAAAATCAGACATACCAAAAGTTTGAGGAGTTCAGTATGCTGTCCTTCATCTTTGTAATGCTGTTTTAGTTTTAATTTCATTCCACAAAGGTGACATTGTTGGCAGGGCCACACTAGTTTGTCTTTTACCTTTTATGACAGAGTGTATTGATTAATTATTGTATTTTTATTGTTCTGTAATGATGTTTTAAACTGGAGATTGTTTCCTGAACAATGCACTGAAGTGACAGGTCATTGTTGGTTTGTAGAGATTATTTTCTCAGGATTGGTTTCGCCTGTGGATTAATGTATTTTTTGGAACATTACTGTGAAAATGTAGATCTATTATTTCTTTTATAACACTGTACTTCTAGAAATGTTTTGTTTAGCATGTTTTTCATAAAAAATGCACTTTTCTGTGTCCATCTACTATAGACTAGGATCTTTAGTTACATGGAAATCAGCAGTACTTGAGTGTAGTCTACATTTGAAAGTTAGATTTTCTTTTAATTGTATTTCATAAGCATGCACTGGAGTTGGGTTTTTTGGCCGAATATTGTGCATTGGTCTTTTAATTTTCATACCATCTTACCAAAAGAAAGTGTTTTATTTGACTTTTCCTGCCCTTAATACCTTGTTTCTCTTTCTCTAACTTGTTCACAAATCCTCCCAAACTTCTACTGGTTTTGTACATCAATGTCTTCCAAGGTTTAGACATAATATGCACTGTCTGAGAAAAAAAAAAAAAAGAATCTGCTCCCTAAGAGAAACAGCTGCAGTTGTACTGTCAGTTGACAGCAAAGGGCTTTTCAGTGTTGGACTGAGCCTGGCTTTTAATTATTTTACTTAACAGCAGTATATTATTGAGATTGTAAAGATACTGTTTGTATGTGTTAATTTGTACTAGGTCTACAGTACATGAAATAATGGCTCCTCTACTTAATTACATTTGGTCTATGCAGTTGTTAAAAAGTTCTTTTTAAATGTTTTTACATTACAAAGTACCTTTTCCTTTGGGCTTAATGTGTCATTGTTGGGAAAGGTTGACATTTTATTGTACTATAAAAATGCAATGGCCAGATTTCACTATTGCTATGCACCCTTAAACTTCCTGTACTGTAAATGTTTCTACCCAGCACTCATTCTGATGTCTAATGTAGGGAAACTGTAGATTAATGTCACCAATATGTTTACGGCCCCTTAAAAATAAAAAATTTTGTAATAAATCCATTATGTGTCAGAATTCCTTCATTAACTATAGATAAAATAAATAAAAAACAATCCTGCAGATTTAAAACGACTGACAAGCACTGAATTTAAAAACAATGATTAAAAAATGTACCTACGAGTCAACACACATGATAACAGACAGGATAAAGGTCAGGGGCGTTCGGATAAATTATCAATGGCAGAAACTGAATCTGTGTGTCCTGTGGAGCCCATGTTTCCCTCCTGTTGATCTCGAACAAATGAATCTTTCAGTCTCACTTGGATCATACATGGTGTACCGAAAACACAAACAGATTTGTCAAAACACTGAACCCAGCAGTTTTGAGAAAGAAAGCAAAGTACAGTAATGTACTTCTAGACAAATATTCACCACGTCCTGGAGACTGGAGGCCTTCGGAGAGCTCGTATAATCACCAACTTCTGTCACAACAACCCAGTGTTCTGACTGGGTGTCAGTGTTTTTGAGTGATTATTTTAAGTGTGGTGGATGAAGTCAGTTTTTCAATCAGCAGATAACACCTTATCTGAATATAGTGACATGCTAATCGACCCTTTTTAAACAGCTGGTTCGTACTCATTACATTTACTTCTATACATGTACTTAAGTAGTTTTTCCAAAAATATGTACTTCCAGTAGTCATGTTCCAGAGTAAATTTTACTCTTAGTTACATTTGTGATAGAAACAAATGTACTTCTACTCACTTACATTCGGTCACAGCTCAGTAGAGTAGGAGTAAACTGGGATGAAATGGAAAACTTAGTAATCAATTAAATTATGTTAAAAAATGAACAAAATAGTCAAGCAAGTTAACAAAATAAGAAACAAATGAACAAAATAAGAAATTTTTAAAAATAACAAAATTGAGCAAAATAGTCAAGCAAATAATAAAATTAACATGAGATGCACAAATGAACAAAACAAAATAAGCAAAAATCAAAGTCAAGTGATATAATAAAAATAAAATAATACAATAATCATGGAAATAAACTAAAATAGACAAAAACCCCATTTGAATGCAACATACAGTATGTACTGTAGTTGTAATAACGTCCATGTTATGAAGTTACTCAATACTTGAGAAGTTCTTTTATGACCTACTCAAGTATTTATGTATGAGTACTATGTCTACTTCTACATTAGAATTATAAGGTAACAGTACTCTTGAGTACTGTTTGTCATAATAAATCTTCTGTAATCACAAAGCAGTTACCTTAGCCCTTCATCCAGGAAGGATTAAATGATGATTATTTACTCCAGAAAAAGTAATTTTCTTCAAAACATTCTCTGAAACGGTAACTAGCAAAAAAACATGTCATAACAGTCTGTGCAAAGGTGGACTCAGGGACACATGAATTAGTGCACAGCAGGGGTCATTCATTTGAGCTGGAATTTCTGTTGAACAAAAGCCAAAATGACCCGGACCAAACACCCACTCGAGAAGCACAGAAAGCTGTCCAATGAAAGCTTCTGGTTGACTACGCTCTATGCTCATGTCACAGGTCATATAAGTGGAATCTTCTTGACTGAGTTCTTATTTCTCAAAATTTCCCCAAAACATATTGCCCATTTTCTTTTCTTTTTCTATTTTCTTGCCCCTCTCTGTCCTTTGTTGACTTTCTCCTCCCACTTCTTCTGCTGTAGGCTTTGGTTCTCAAGCTCCTGGCTCAGCCCTGAGAAGTCACATGTCAGCATCCAGACCAGTGAAGTACAAAACACTGAACTCAATGTTCATACATACTGCACAAACAGAAACATCAGACGGCTATTTAACAGTCACACAGCAGCTCCATCTAAGCAGAGGAACCAGACATATTTTCTACTCGTGTAACTTCTAACCAGAGCAGATTCTGCATTTCAGTCCCCACTAGCAGGTAGGTGGTCGTTGTAGACTGATGCATGGATGTAATTTAAAGAGCCTGCTGAATTCCATACATATTCTAAAGATTCATATGCAATCCTTATGAGTTATATATTAACTTTTGAATATTTTATTCCGACTGACAAACCTCATTAAAATATATAGATTATAAAGTAAACACAAATATTACTAAGATTTTTACTCCTTGGTAAATTTTCAACATGTTTTGGATCTTTAACCAACTGTTAAATTGAGTTATTGCTATATTTGTACTTTTTACAATGTTTTTGTTTACAATTCTTCATGTATTCTAGTGCCTTAATGATTGTACTTTCTTCCCTTTCAATCACACTGACGAAGGTCTGCATATGAAGAAAAGTGTGTCAAGTTTTTCCTGAGACCTGTTAAAATATGAAATGTGTGTTGCTCATTTGCAAGTTGTTATGTCTGATGGGAGTCCAAATAAGCTTTTCAGCTCTCTTTATCTTCCTTCTTGCATTTGTCCTTGAAGGATGGAAATGCTCTGACTGGGAAGTATCACAAATTCATGTGATCTTGCTTGCATTCTTTACATATACTGTATTAAGTCAGCAAAATTAAAATGAACTGGAATTATTTAGTCCAGGTATTTAAAAAAGTTCCTCTCCCACCAACCATTTCTGCAAAACATTAAGCTGTTTTGGGTTCAAAAACCGTGCTTTCAATTAGCCAGAACCATGATCAGTTCACTGATCACCGCTGTCACCGACAGAGAATCAATAAGAAGGGTCAGCAGCAATGTTTCTGTAGTGGTACAATATCTAAACAAACAAACAAACAAAAGCTGTACCAGTCAAAAGTTTCGACACACCTTCTCCTTCAGTGTTTTTTTTTTATTTTTTATAATTTTAAAACGTGTACATTAATACTGAAGAACATATTCACGAGGCAGTCACCTGGAAAAGTTTCCAAATCACAGATAAGTAATTTGTGCCATTTCTTACCTTCTCATTGTGCTTTAGATCATCAGTTGTCTTGTGTAGGGGATGGGTGGGTACAGAGTTAATAGCCACTGTCCCAGGTGCTGTCATTTGGTGGTTTCTGACGCTGGTAATTCTGATAAACTTCTGCTCCCCTGCAGCAGAGGTAGCTCTTGGTCTTACTTTTGTGGGTCAGTTCTAATGAGAGCCAGTTTCATTACAGTGTTTGATAGATTTGGTGACTGCACTTGGGGTCATGTTCCAAGTTCTTAAGATTTTTCACCGTCATTTCTTGAAGTAAAGGTGGACTGTCTTTTCTCTTTGCTTAGCTGAGTGTTTCTTGCCATAACATGGATGTGTACAGTAGTTGTAGGGTTGATAGGGCTGTTGACTCTGAACCCACCATTTCTCTGTACAGCTGATGGTCTAAGCACATTATGAAGTCAAAAAATGTCACAAATCAACTCGTGCAATGAAAAGAATTCTGGGTGCCTCCGATGAGACACAATGGGTAAAGCTGTCATCAATGCTAAATATGGCTGCTTTTTTCACTATATACAGCAATTCCATGCATGCTTTTTTACATTCTGAATGTCTTCAGTATTTATGTCCAATGTTGAAAATAATAAAAATAAAGAAAACCCACAAAGAAGGTGTATCCAAACTTTTGACTGGCAGGGTAGCGTATGTGAAATGCTATTCTTTACACAGGTGAGTTTAATTGCAATGCTAGATGTGCTGTTTGAGTTCACTGACCAATGGGTATTTTTTAGAAATATCATTAAAAATTACTCTAAATTTGTGAACATACAAGAACATCGTGTAGGTACAGTACACGAGCTGCCAGCAGAGTGATTATCAGTTCAGCCTGCAGGTCGGGCCATTACAGGAAAGACTTAGAACAGCACGAACCACAGTGCAGTCTTCAATCACGTTCCCTCTCGCCTGTGCGTGTAAAGGCGGGAACACCACAAACCTTTCTGCTGGTTGGTGGAGGAAAGGGGCAGGAGCAGGGGCTTCTCCCTTTGATACCGCCCACTTTTACTGTCTTTCATCCAATAACTGTGCTTCAAAGGACAGAGAGAGCACATGGCTGGGGGATTTTGAAACCGGCTTCCAATAGAGAGTCGCTCAAAGTATCACGCGGGTGAAGGGCATGTGCGCATGTGCAGTCCTTCCCCCTGCCAAGTGCAGCACAGACACGGAAGTAGAGTGTAAGCCTGTGAATAGAGAGTGTGGTAAGATGCAGAGCGGGAGGGAATGAATTCACAAACAGACATGCGGCTGATGTAACAGATAAAAGCCTAACCACGATGGATTAAACGTTTAAAAAGAAAATGTAAAAGCCCAAGTGATAAGGTAAGATGGATTCTAAAACTATGAAAGATGTTTTATTAAAGGAAGTGAGAATTCATTTATTTTCTGTCAGACCATCTGCTCTCCGTATGCATGTAACTCTAAGGTGAGCTGACCTTTAGGAAGCAGGATGTTCTACATTTCAGATCAGATTTTCAGTGCATAGTCTGGGGAACATTAATCATGTCTACTTCATCTTATATTTTCCCTGTTCAGAATAAAACAAAATACATACCATTGTTTGCATGTCAAAGAGAGCTCCAAGGTGACACCTCCAGACTGTTTATTTAGTAAGCAGCCCCAAACCCTGACATATGTACAATTGTACAAGTCAGAAAATAGCATAAAAAGTGCAGGTTAAGATCCTGCAACCTACGAATTCTGAATGATTCAGATACAGTAATTGTTTATCAAATTTGCTGGTATATGATTTTGATTATCAACTGATCGACTACATTCTGTCAGCACTGGAGTTATGATATATCAATGTTATATATACACATCTATTTTGTTTAAAATGTTACTTTTTTGCATCAGTACAGTTCATTTTCCAAGACAGATTGTTTTTTATAACCAATAAATCGCTATTTATCCTATGTCAACGGTTTGTGTTTTTGTTGTTTGCTTTGTGTTTTTTTGTCACAGTGATTGACGATACAGGTTTGCCCAGTTTTATAATTATTTTACAGTGTGTTTCTGTTTATGTCACAACCACATGGTGCTTTTTCTGGGAGCAGCCTGTTAGTGTGTGAAAGGTCGTGTGTCCCGCTGCCAACTAGAACACAAGGGGAGAGGGAGGTGCAGAAAAAAAGACCATAGTCGCATTTAGCAGATGTTAGGTGGCATTTTTTTTTAAAAGACATCCATCTGTCACATTCATCATATTGTTTGTATCTCTTTTGTAGACTGTCTACATCAATATTTGCTGACGGACCTCATTCCAACCATCATCATGTCCCTGCTGACTCATTTGCTTGCGTGCCTATTTGGCATGGGCTCATGGGTGGCCATCAATGGAATGTGGGTGGAGCTTCCACTGATTGTGCCAGAGATCCCTGAAAGATGGTACCTGCCATCCTACTTAACAATCCTCATCCAAATGGCCAATATAGGTCCACTCTTTATCACCCTGATGCATCGTTTTCGTCCAGGGACGCTGGACGAACGGCCAGTCATCTATTGCATTGTGGGGTTGGGGATTGTTGCTACCTTCCTGCTAGCTTTCTTCTGGAAGCACACAGTGACTACAGGAGGGTCTTCACACAGTTTGCCCCTGCTGGTGCTAAGCTTCCTGCTCTCTGTTGTGGACTGCACCTCCTCTGTCACATTTCTGCCTTTCATGATGCGGCTGCGTCCACAGTATCTCACCACGTACTTTGCAGGTGAAGGCCTCAGTGGCTTGGTGCCTGCGTTGGTGGCTCTGATTCAAGGTGTAGGTGTAGTTCATTGCCAGAATGTCACCTTGTCTGATAATACCACTACTGGAAATGGAGAGCTAAAGGCCATCTACCAGCCAGCAAAATTCTCTGCCCAGGTCTTCTTCCTCTTCCTCAGTGTTATGATGGTTGTGTGCCTGGTAGCTTTCGTCTTACTTAACTACCATCCTGCTGTAGCACGAGAGAGAAAAAACGACCTGTATTACAATGCTGAGCTGGCACAAGAAAAGACAGAACAAGGTTTGTCATTGCATGCCCAATCCCCAGAGCAGAAGCCAATGCTCAGTCCGCTGGAGGCTTCCAGGGGGGAGCCTCGCAGCGCCTTTGGGAGAGGGACATACAGTAACTTTGAGGTGATGTTTATCTTTATTATATTAGCCTGGGTCAACGCTCTGACCAATGCAGTACTGCCTTCAGTGCAGACATACTCCTGTCTGCCTTATGGCAACCAGGCCTACCATTTAGCTGCCACCATGGCAGCTGTTGCTAACCCTGTGGCCTGTTCCATCACCATGTTTGTAAAAATAAGGTAAGAATGAAAACATGTCACTTTTAAAAAAATAAAAAGCTATTTTATAATTGCAATATGTTTGTAGTGATGTTATCTTAGATCCAGTATTGTTGTATAGGTCATGGCGCAGAGGTCTATTATTTAGTCTTGTTGACATGGTTGTGCATCTTTCTTTGCAGGTCTCTTATTTTTATGGCACTTTTGACTGTGTTTGGAACTGGATTTGGTGCCTATATCATGGCCATGGCTGCTTTGAGTCCCTGCCCTCTGCTGGTTCACACTGCATCTGGAACTGTAGTCATTGTAAGTCTCTTTTACTGATTTGTTTGGACATGCAGACTGAAAAAATGCTGTTATAGTAGCATATGCTGGGTTCCAATGTAAGTACTCAACTACAGTATCTGAAAAGCCTGACACCTTTTACAAAGTTTATACCTCCCCTATTTGGGTATTAATTGTAATATGGCCTACTTATTTCATGCTTTTGTCATATTAATTTTAAATATTTCACTGTGATATTCATTCACCTCCTTGATATATGAATATGTAACCACTTCATACCATATCATTTTCAAACAGTTTTATTCAAATTATCTTAAATATTCTTGACTTCTATATGGTTGACTAAAATTATTCTGTCACAGTCCCCTATAATTACATCTTCAGTGTAGCTAACATCATTACAGTCAATTTACAATGTGCAGTATTTGACCAATGTTAACCAATGAGGAGGAAATAACCAGTAAAAAGTATTATATAGAGTGAATAATTTATTATTAACATTATTTTAATGTTAATGCTGTCCTTGTGGATTTTAGTTGTAATGCATTGTATTCACTTCTTCTCCGCTGCAGGTTTTGGCCTGGATCCTGTTTGTCTTGTCCTTGTCATATGTAAAGGTCATCATTGGAGTCATTCTGAGGGATGAAGGCCACAGCGCCCTTGTGTGGTGTGGAGCAGTAGTACAGTTGGGCTCCATGGTTGGCGCTGTATCCATGTTCCCACTGGTCAATGTTTATGGACTCTTTAAGTCAGGTGATGCTTGCAACACCAAGTGTCCACTTCAGTAAAAATGTCCCTAACTGTGAAGCACTGCTGTAAGTTGCACTTATTTAGTAACACTCAATGGAACATCAGCTTTACATATTCCTACATTACTTGTTTCCATAGACCAAAGTGTCATAGTTTGTCTATTACTCCTTAATGTTTTTTTTTCAGATGAGCTCTTGTGAGAGTCAAATTCTATACTCTGTTTATCACAGCTATTTGGGTTTGTTAACTTAAAGAGTAAGTTGTACTGAAGTTTGCAATGAAACATCCTAGCATTATGATCATTTTGTTGGTGAGGTTATGACAATTCCATTCTTTACTTAAGAGGTCAAATGTATTTTACTTGAACTGTTAATACCATGCTTTTAAAAGAAAATATGGTACTGTTGGCTTTAAACGTGCCTTTGTTTGAGATTCTTAAAGACTTGTGCATTTGTTGTATACATGTTAAAATTAAACTGCTTTATTGGTCTCATTTTTTTTACCTTCTAATAAGTCATCTGATGATCAATCCTTACGTTTTTTTTCTCCATTAGGAAGCTAAGCTAGGCCTGATTGACAGGTCTGTTTGACAGCTCCTAGTCAAACCGTCAGAGCCATTACTGATGTCATTAAACACATTTTTCCTAGCAGACAGCGTGACTCTAGTTGTTACTGAGAGTTTACACTAACAACATGAAATGACTTTGTTGGGTAATTCTTGATGAAATTTCACCGGGTCAGTAGGCTGGCATTGATTCTGCAGTTCAGCCCTGTTCAACTAATTTGGTTTCTTTTTGTATTTGGCTCAAACTGGTCTAAAATGTCAACAATCTGACTGGCTTCAAAATGGCAGTTCAGAAACCACTGAGTGACCATTACTCTGGTTATATAAAGTCTATGAAAAGACCTTTTTCCGTGGCAGCTATTTTAACTCATTATGGTTGAAAGTACATAGATATGAATACTTTATTTGTGCTCCCTCATCATGGCTCTCTGAAACACTGATGTGCTGAGGTGGGTAGTACTCAAGTACATTTACGGTACTCCTTTACATGTACTTAAGTAGTTTTTTCCATAATACCGTATGCACTTCAGAGAGAACTTGTTTTGCAGAATATTTTTACTCTTACTCAAGTCACATTTGTGATGAAAAAAATTACTTTTACTCAACTACATTTTTCTCCAATAAGTAGGAATGAAAAAGGTTGTCATTAAAAAAAGAAAAAAATAACCAACAAAAAAGCACGCAAATAAACAAAGTGAACAAATAAGGTAACCAAATGAGCAACAATGTACAAACATAATCACAAAATGAACAAAAAATTAACAAAATCAAACAAAGCAATAAATTTTTGTATACATAAGTGCAAATTTTAAAAAATAGCAAAAAGGAAGAAAGCCAACAAAATTATCAAGAAATAGAACACAAAAAATGAAGAAAAAAAAACAAAATTAATGGAAGTGAACAAATGAAGGAACAGCATTAGTTAAAAGAAAGGTAAAACAATAAAAAGCACCAATAATCTACATAAAATTATAAAAAAATAACCATGGAATTAAACAAAAAATGACCACAATACCTGCTTGACTGCAATATACTGAGTTATAATAAATTCCATGTTATGAAGTTACTCACTACTACTAGTTTTTTATGAAAAACTATTTTGTTACTCAGCTACTTGTTTTTCTGAGTCTGTCTACTCAAGTTGTTGCAATTACACAGTAACAATACTTTTACCTGTGTACTGTTTCATGTTATTCTGCCCACCTCTGCTGACACAGAATAAACCCTTAATATTAAAACCACTTGAGTTATTCCTCCTGAAACAAGTGAAATGGTCTTTGAAAAAGGTCTATAAAAATGTATGGTCAGCAGGGGTGTCCAATCATTGCCACAAAGGGCCGAGACACTGCAGGTTTTCTTTCCAGCCACTCACTAAAGCAGGTG
>JAQQAE010007859.1:0-15584 GCA_029823295.1 Pseudamia nigra | reverse complement strand
AAAGTCTAATGTTTATCAGTACATTACAGAAAATAATGAACTTTATCACAATATGCAAATTTTTTGAGAAGGACCTATATGTGCAGGTATTGCAGACAGACACAACAAACACACCTCCTCAGATTTAGGCTTCTCCCTCTTGCTTTCCTCAATGGCCATCTGCAGTCTCAAATCATCACCTCTGCGCAGTCTCTCCTCCTGCCAATCACACACTAACATGTCAGCAACGTGACATATAACTTTGGAAAACACACCAAGATTTAGGATCATCTTATAATTTCATAATTAGAGATTGAATCAACAGGATGTATGATGAAGATCTTGCATAATAATTACCTACAATTAAAATATAATCAACACACTCGTGGATTAAATCTGTACATTATTTCCTTCTGTTCCACCACATAATCAAGACTGTCAATAGCAGCAAAAACTACTGAATCAAAAAGGAAACTGGGTTTGCTGTAGCACAGTGAAGGTCTTATGTCTAATATCATAAAAGTAAAAACAAAGAGATGCTTTCAACCTACTGCCTTAGTATACAGATGAAATCAGTCAGGAGATATCAGAGAGCTAGAGGCCTGTAACCACTTGCAAATACACTTGTTATTCTTGGACATACTGTAGCACTAGAAAGTAAACAGTGAACTGCATTTGGCGGAAAAAAAAATGCATTTCAAATCAATGCTAAAGTGTAGTTCAATACATGCCATTAAAGAAAGTAACTGTGATAAGAAATTATTGCTTATCAAACATTGGATTCAAGGTTGATCCATGGATAAACATTTGCCGTGCACATGGATCAGTTAGTCGGTGTTGGTTGCTTTTGTGCCGTTTTCAGACACAGGAAACTGAAAGCCATGTACAAAACATTAAAAATATACTCTAAAACTAAATAAATTATATCTGATTACTGAAGCTTAATGCAAATTTGTATCTTGAAGAAAATCAAGCAAGACAAATATGAGTAAAATTTAATTTCTTGATTGATCACTATCTGATGTGCGCATGAGAAATTCCAATTAACAGACAGACAGATCGCTGATGACAGGCAGGCCAGTTGATTGGGCACACCCTGCCCCTGACCTTTTGGTGCATCTCTTTGCTGAGTGTGATTGCATAGCGGAACTCTGCATCCTCCAGAGGGTCTGTGCTAGTCTGAGAGAGGTCAGGAGTTACAAGGTGAGAGCCAAGTGTATGTCGTGCATTGAAATAACCCACTGTACAGAGAACTTCACACAGTTAATAATTAAATCACTGTGATCTAGCGCTGAGTCCAACTGACTGTGTTGTCTTACCTGCTCTGCCTCTTCTTTACTCATTGCCAAAGCCAGCTGGAGTTGCAAGTCCTCCTCTCCAGAACTCTGTGGCCAGGCCTGCTCAGGGTCTGCACCTCCAGAGTGGGAGCCCAAAGATAGGCTGCCCCCAAGGCTGGGTGCTGAGGGAGCTGAGGAGGCTAGGACAAAAACACAAATACACACAGATGAGATCGTGAATTAATACTTACTGGTCCAAATTAACTGCGTTGGACTGGTTTTGATGCAAGTTTCCCTCTCACCACTGGAGGTCTGTGCCATCTTCTCTTTGGTTTTGAGGGCATGAATCCTCTCCTCTCTTAATCGCTCTTCATCTTTCAGCAGTGTCACCAGTTGTTTCGCTTTCTCTCGCACATTCACCCCCTGGAAAAACACAGAGATTTATAATTTTTTATAATACATATGCAAACCAAACTTGATCATGCCGTTTGTTGTTTTGTTCACCTAGCTTGTTAACTCACAATAATTACAATATCAATGTTACATAAAATGCTTATGGCTATGTTTGTAGGTTTGCACAAGAGGTCAGAATCACTCTAAAAAATGTCCTTGAATAAACTTTAAGTGTTTGATGAACTGTGCTTGAATTCCAACAAAGGGACTTAATCACCTTCACCTTTAACATTTGTTTGCTGTGGACATGAGTGCGTTTGTGTACCTGGTCCTTTCCATCTCTGTCTATGTACTGAAAATCCTTCAGGGTTTGGACAGCGTATATGTTTTCTCTACACTGCTGGGCAACACGTTCTGAGCCTGTCTTGATCAGGTACTCCATAAGAGTCATGGCCTAGAAAATAAACAATGACAGACAAATTGTAGAGAGGGCGCAGACACAAATCTCACAACAATTCACCAGTTAACTCCAAGTACTAGAATCTGCATTTATCCATTTTAAACATGTCAGATGCACAAACGAATATACCCATAACTAGGAGAATGAACCTCACAATAAATCCCATAGCCAAAACTCAAGACCGTGAGTCACAGCAAATCCCAGAAAACCACAAAGGAAAACACAGAATACACCTATACGAAAATGGTATGTTATATGACGTTATCATTGCATTATGTATGATTGCAAAATGCTGAAATGTTACAGTGGAATGCATGTAGAATAAAATGTTATGAATCAGAATCAGTCTGTTAAGATGTTAGATGTGGCAGATCAGGCATGCCACAGAATTATTTCCACCTACAACACACAAACCTTGTATACATGTCTCCAGTTCTTGCCATGATCATTGAGGCGCTTCCACACCATACTCATGATTTCAGAGAAGGCCACAACATTGTAGGTCAGATCGGCAATCTCTGACATCAGAGAGCTGCTCGGGCCCCATGGGTCATTTGACGTAGCCTCTCGAACCTGGACAAGAACACAGCAGGGGAAAACTTTGATTATTTTCTATACAAAGTGTCTATGCAAAAATTAATTTGGAGTCATTACTCTGTGACAATTTAATGGTCCACACTATTCTGGGTAACAATGCAAATTCAATCAGGACATACAGTAAACTGGAGCGAGAGAGACAAAACATGAATGGATAATTTGATTAGATCAGCTCAGACTTTACCTAATGAGGGGAAAGAATGAGGAGATGGCGTCAACAAAACATTAAGATTATCACTAGCTATGTAAATACAACACACGGAGACACTTCGATATGTAATATAGGACAGTTATATGGAGGATGTGAATATAAAAATGAGAAAAGAAGAAAGATCACACAAGTAGTGGGACAAACAACCTTGATTTCAGCCTCCGAATAGTTGTGGACGATGTTCTTTACTTGTCGCCGTAGCGAAGAGGTCGACATGGCAACCGTCTGACAGTCAAGTTCTGTTGCAATCTGAAGAGCAGAAGGAAAAGAGGGGTTCTAAAATACAGTTATTACAAAATAACTATTAATCCTAATCTAGAAATTCCAAAAACAATACAACAAATACTACCAGAAAAACAGCAAATGGGTGGGGAGTGGGGGTACAAACAGGAAGAGGAGTAGAGTAGTCCACATGTCTAAATGAAAAACTGTGACCTTCAGAAGAACAATCAGTGTGTGAAAGATGGCAGCTTCATCAGATAGCAATCTTAACTCATGTGACTGCTGGTGTCAACAGAAAGAAAGAGCTGGTGTCACACCCACCTGTTACACTAGAATGATGCAGAATAAGGCTCTCTCCTCTTGGTATCTGTCAGCGTCTGTATCTTGTGTACTACTCATTTATGGAGTGCTATGTTTCAGTGTGTCTGCTTCTTCCTGTGGCAACATTGGGTCCCAAAATCACAGATGCAGGACGATGAAAACTACAGAGAGAGATTAAAGCATATATTAAAAACCAATGCAATCACAACAAACAGACTAGGGAAAGTCAAAAGGTCTACAAGGAGTGATTCTTAAGCACCAATATTACAAGAACAAATCAGACAGTGGGCACCAAAAAACACAATGTGTAGATGATTCACACATGGTTAATAATCATATATCACATGTTACATTCTTTAACCTCATGGACTTTATTAAGCCCAAGAGTATTAAAAAGTAATTTCTCAAAATTACTTACAAATAGGTAACTAAGGTGCAAATGTGTACGTAGCTAAAACCAAAAAAAGAGACATTAAGGAAACAACAGATGGTCGAGAAGCGGGTAGGCATGTCATTAAAACACTGTGCAAGTGTATCCACAGATATACAGCTGTCAAACCCTGAAGCAGCAAGATCACACCACTGGAAAAACCATGCACATTGTGAGTCCACTGTATACAGTAAGCATGTTATGAGCAAATATGTTTGACTGGCAAAATGTTAATTTTTGCTTGTCGTACACTGGCATGAATTTAACATACATGAACAACTGACTCTGCCTTGTGCAAGCAGTGCAGGTTGTGGTAGCAGTGTACTGGCATGTGCAGAATGATTTCATGAACCATATTAGACCTTCCAGAGCATTGGTTGAATTTGACTGCTTACACAGTAGACCATAATGATGCTGCTGATCAGATACATCCTTCCACTATTGCCTTTTTACTACCTAACCTGGACAGTGGTACAGTACCACCTGGACCTTTATCACAAAGCATTACAGACATTATTTTTCACATTAAGTGCTCCACAGTTGTAAGAAAGTAACTACACAAGTAAATAAGTAAGCACTCAACTGTCCTGCCAAGAGATTTGATGTTAACCCAATCATATATTCGGTTCGGGCACACTGTTATTAAAAGTATTGCAGTTTTACAAGATTGTCTTAAATGTCAGTAAAAGATATATTGGTCAGATTATCTGGCAACTGTTTCCTCTGAGTCTCACAATCTATTTGATTTTATAAAGATTACTTCCTAAATACTTACAGCTTTTTTTCAAAGCAACTTGTAATTGTAAAAAACTTGTAAAAGTTAATTTTAACTTAGTGATTTATATTCAGGCTGTTTTGTGTGCCCTGTCCTGTATTTCTTTGTAACTTAGTGTGTTCACAGTTAACTATTTTAGTAAATGTAGATAAACACATTTCAGTGGGAGGTCTGTATGTATAGGCCATACAAAAATGAGACCATATTGCATAACCAAGCAGAAGAGCACCATGGCAAAAGTCAGTTTAGAGACTCCTGAAACTCTGTAGCAAAGTTCAAACACGCCAGCTAATCTGATAAGAGACAAACAGTGCTTGTATTTTGCATCTCATATTTTTCACGGGCTAAATAAGCATACATTGTTTTATTATTAAATACTGATTGCATGAAATGGTCCATTAGGAGTCACAAAACTTTCACTTTTGGATCTTATGTTACAGGCTAGTTGATTACTTTTTGAACACCATACAACTGGCTAACGTCACAGTAAACTGAACGTTAATAACAGTTAAACCTAAACCAGCTTCATCTCAATCATTTAAAGACTCAAATGATTAACAACGATGTACCGAGCTGACATTCTACCATAATCAACTTCCTCCAGTCACTTGACATTGCAAAAACCCATGGAAAACAACAGACCCCCACCCAGTTAGCATGCAGATAACGTTACCAGCCAGCCCGCTGCAGTCCACGGTCACACCTACCAAGTTAGCTAGCATTAGCTAACGCAATGTTATCAACCAAGCAGTGAACTGTCGTTATGCTAGCTAACCAGCAAGTACAAGAGCTTCACGTTAACTTACACTGGCTGGTAGACACAGCGTTGATTCAGGTGTGACAACAGAGTTAATGGGTTTACACTTTAGACTACAGTGTAAACAAAAGCGTCGCAAATTTGACACACACTGTCAAGTTTGTACAGAAAAGCAACATGAAAACGACTTGTTATTGCTGCTAAAACAAGTATCGTAAGCTGTCACTTGGTACAGCTAGCCCATGTTAGCCTACATGGCAAGCAACTATCCCATTCACACCTAACCTAAGCTAATCTAAGTTGGCTAACTTAGCGTTAGCACTTTGGTACCATAGTCTGAATAAAGTACAAACAGATATAAAGGGCGTAGCTATGACTGAGAAAATAAACTATCACAAAAGAAAATACAATATCTTTCGAGACCACTAAAATCCCAGATAATACGTGCATGTTAATAATAACTGTCAGTTTAATTGATAAAACAATCACTTGCTGCTCTGTTGCTGTTGCTAGAAAAGACTAGTGGGCTAATGTTAGCTCGCTAGCTGCTGCTAGTTCGCAAATAGCAAAAGGACTGTAGACTGTACACACTTTGGCAAAGACAGATCCTGCTTCGGGGCAGTGAGTAATATACACGTTCAAATTACAAGCCACAGTGTCAAAAAGGTGTTAACAACACACAACATTAAATGTCCAAATGAAGTGGGTACTGACCCTGTTGTAGCTTGAATGTACGAGGAGATGGCCGAATTTCCGCTTCCGTTCTCGGCCACAGGAAAGACCGCACCCCCTGTAGCTTTGTTTTCCTGGGATGGAAGACTCATGAATAATTCATTCAGGATTTTATCAACTAAGATTTGGAGCCCAAATAAAAACAAGGCAAGAATATTTGAAGAGACAAGCCTTAATTTGATGAGTTGTTTGGCCTCTTTCACTGCTAGGAAGGGTACGTTCAGGGAAAGAAATCACAGCCTCTTTAATTATCTGGTATCTGTGTATATCTGTATTTTTAAGTCTTTGCAGTGACTTCATAATTACTCATATATATAGATATATACATACATATATAGATAGATATATACATGTAGAGATGATCAAGTTTGTATAATCCAGAATAGTTTTAAAAGATAAATAAATAAATAAATGAACAATTGATCATCTGGATCGGAGCAATTCGTCTACTGTGTCCCTTAATTAAAAAAAAAAAAAATAGGATCTGCAATGTACTTAGATCTAATTGAGAATAGAGATGTTTCATGTTGCAAAAATGGAGAGATTTCCATGAATAAGATATGCTTGCAAAAAAACTGCTCACCAAATATAAATGTTCTTGCCAAAAGTTTGGTTGCGAAAAAAGCTGCTGCAGTAATTGATTGTGAATATGTAGCCTGCAACAGTTAACATCATATTTCCACTCCACATATAAGACACAAATGGTTTGTAGCAATAGGTGTTTTATCTTTCAGCTTACATGTAATTCTCACTGCAGTAACATCAACATATGATCCACACAACCGCCCTCAACGTTTGACACAATGTATGAAATTGATGAATTGAAATGATGTATGAAACTGCCTGTGTGACTGCCTCAGTAATGTTATAGCACATTCTGTCCACAAAGAGGCAACACTCACCTAACTCTGGAATGATGTCACACCAGAAGATCCTCTTTGGCTTTTATTCGTGTAACCTTAAATACTGTAACACATGGTAAGCCCCGCAGATCAGAACCATATTGTAGCAGCTGGCATGCATGTGTGTTATGAGTTCTCCTTTTATCCTGCATCACTTCATCCTTTTATCTTTGCATCTCCCAATGGAGAAAGGGGCTGAAGAGAACACTGCAGCATGTAGACACTAGAGCTGCTGTGAGGTACTGTTTGGAAACTAATCTTATGACAATAAAGCAAAAATCCAGGTAGTTACGACAAACATAAGTTATTTTAACAGGTGATGTTAAGTGTTGTGTCACTAAGAAACTATATTTTCTTCATGCTCATTGCTCTGACTTTGTAAGAGGCACTTCTGCCAAGGCACCACAGTCTTGTAATACAATTACACAGTGTTAGAAAAGCTATACAAAGTCTAGTTTGCTCCAAAGTTGTGTGGGTTTGTCCTTGGCCATTAGGTCTCATGAAAATCAGTGCAGTGTTTTGTTTTCTGTGCAATCTTGCAAAACAAGCAACTAAACAAACAGTAACTAGTAATAAGACATAATCCCTTTTGCAGAGAAAACTAAAATCCAAGCACTACAGGAAAATATACATTAGCTCACTAGTTGGATGTACAACATTTGAAAATATGACACTACTGTAAGAGAATATCGCCTACAGCAGTTCTTTCAACCGCAATGTATTTACACATTTTGAATTTTGTCTGCAAGGTTTTTAAACTTGATCAAATTGCTGATGCCAACATTAATTAAATTCCATCAAAACGTTTGGATTATATTTGAAAATCACTACACCATATTTCCCTGAAAACGTGTGATAAAAATGTCAAATTCATTGCTAAAACCTGCAACAGAAATACAGAAGTGTAACCAAATATCTACATTATGTAACTTGTCATAACTGTCATCAGTCTACAATCTGTCATGTCTCTAAACACAGACTCAGTAAATCCATATGTTTATACCAGTGCATTGTTTTAGTGTGTTTTTGTGAATGAAGTATCAATAAGTCCTCTGGCATCAACTAGGTGAAAGTGATAAAACTTATGTTTTGATGGTGGAGTGAGGTTGTCACAGCAGGGGCCAAAGGGACCCCATGGAGCAAATACAAGCATGGAAGGACACGGACGGGTGACCGCACAGCAGGGCAGTAACCTGAGTGGGTTTGGCCGTTGTGATGGCAGCCAGTGTTTACGTTATATAACACACAAAGATCCAGCCAGGGTCAATAATAGTTCTATCGCAAGTAGTACCAGGGGAAATCTATCTGAGCAGACAGAAAGGGGAGGAGGGTGTTGAGGACGTGGGAGCTGAAGAGGAGAGTTGACCTGCGGCTGGCGCTAAGTAGGAAACTAAGCCGACATGTGGACAGCAAAGTACAGAGAAAAAAAAAATGTTTGTAAGGCAACGTTCAGCTGTTAGCGATGTCAGTGTGTGATGATAGGACAAAATATGAACTTGGAAGTGATAAAGTCAGGTGGCTCTTATGATAAGTGTGCAGAATAGTTAGATGTGGCCAGAAAGTTGTAAAGAGCAAATTATATATGTGTGCATCTGTAGTAAAGTTTAAAATGTTTTGTCCCTGTAGATTCAAGGAATATTTTAGACATATGTGTTGTTTAGTATTGGATGTTGTTAACCAGCAAAGGAATTAATGGGTTATTATGTATTTCAACCTTTTAGAATTGTTAAATGTGTATGTTTTATTGTTGTTTTTAATGTGAGAAGATAATGAATTATGCTCACATGACAGATTAATGCAGTATTTACTGCATAAATGATTTGAATATCATGTTGCCTCCTGCATAAGTAGCCAGGAATGAAGGGCAGTAAAGGAAGAAAGGACAATGATACTAGACAATAAAAGGCTCCACAAGTGGTATGCTTAACTGTACCGTGTAATCCCAGTATGATTCAGGGATCATGCGTACAGCTTGTTGGGCTGTTCTGATCATTCCAGCATACCTGTTGATTAAAAGAGGAATCCTACACTGTGAGGGGAATTCACTGACTCAGACTTGCTGAGAGGGTGAGAAAGAGAGACACGGAAAGAGAAGAAAAAAGGGGGAGGGGGGATTTATTTGGAGATGGTACAGAAAGTGAGTGACAGCTGAGGAGAAGGGTGGGGGAAGAGAGCAATGGGTTAATGTGCACAGACTGACTGACAGATTGGAAACGTTGGGATATTAACACTACTCTAGTGGAAGACTGAGGAGCACACTGAGAGAGGGAGGGAGAGTTTTGAAATACCTTGAATGTGGTTCGCACGTACTTGCCAGCATAACAGACGAGAGAGAGAGAGAGAGAGGGAGAGGGAGAGAGAGTTGGCATGAGAGTAGGAAAAGAGAGGGAGAGTTCAGTGTGGGCTATGTCTCATGGGGAGAAGCACACACAGTCAATACCCAGGTCTTCAGTAAACATCTGCAAGCCTCTGATATAAAGCTGTGCTGCTACTGCAGAACCTCAAGAGAAAGCAGGAAAAGTAGCTGTACCTCCAGTTATATTACCACTTTAGCCAAGGATATACATTAGGAATCACGAGCATAGAGGAACAACTACTCGCATGAATAGTGCCTTGCAAGATTTTTTGTCTTTAGATGCAACAAAGGGCTGAGACAAATTGAAAAAAAGGTCAACCCACTGAAGAGAAAATGACAGTAAGTATGAATTTTACTCCTATTAAGTAGCAGCATCAAAGCTTCGCCTGCACACTTAAATGACTGTAAGACAAAGATGCAAGGTGCAAAGATGCTCACAAAATCATTACAATTATGTGCCTTGTTCAGTAACCACAACATGTGTTACGAATTAAGACACTGAAAAATAATATTATTTATATGGTGAGATGACATGGAGGCACGGTACAAATGTAAATGGTGGCATTTTATTACAAAACTCCTCCGAGACAGTGAAGGTTTGATTGACTATGTCGTTCGGAGGATTTTCATGTTGTAAAGTTGAGACTCTAAGTTGATTGAGAGTTGATGCTTCAAATTTGTTAATGATATCAGCTCCGACGGAGTCTTTTAAATCATGTTCTTCTCTGCCAAAAGTTATTAACAGATAGGGGTTTAATTAATAATCACCTCAGTTTAAAAGTAACATGGCATGCCTCTTCAACAAATGCTTTGCAGTATGAGATAATGAGAGCTACTAATCACTAACTGAAATTGTAACCTACAGTGTGGTTGGAAAGACATCGTGTGACTAAAGCAAATTATATTAATTTTATTTAAGTACAAGGATGAGCCACAATGAAAGCAATCAGAAATCTTCAACTAAGCACTCTCAAAGATAAAGTGAATTTATTGCTTATATTTACATATTTTTTCCCAAATACCAAATGGAATCAGTGCCATATGGAGCAAGTACTTGTAGTAACAGCTGGTCAAATGACATTTTTCAAACCTTCAATGATGCACAGAAAAGTTTATATTCTCTTTGAAACAAAACAATGGAAATGTGTTAATTGTGTGAAATAAACTAGATCTTTGGCATCCTGCTTTATGTCACTTCTGGAGCAAAATGCAGTCAGTTTGACATAGCTTGATTGTTTGTGACCTTTCATCTTCTTCGTTACACATCAGAGTTTTTCAGTCTGGTGCAGGTGTCTTTTTTCCATGAATAGGTTTCTTTATGTTTCTTTTTTTTAATCAGTATATACGTTTTCTCAGTGTCTGAAATGTTTTTTGAAAGAGAAGGTGGCGCCTACTGGTGCAGCTGCTGAACAATCAATCTATCGTGCATCAATACCTCCTGGATGTTGAAACAGCCCATCATCAGCTCTGTTTAAAATAGAGCTGTCCTGATCTGGTATTTGATCTGATCCATGCCATAATGGAACCTACTGACCAGCTGAACCTTGCACTCTGATTTTTGGCTTCTCGTCAGCTCCATTTATTTGTCAAGTAGCAAATCATAATTTAGATCTAGTAATTAGCTATGTTTGTTCCTCCATGGAAAAATTCAGTTAATCCATTCTGCAAACATAAATCTTGTGTCCTATGGTAGCTTTTGATCGCTCACCATTAGAGATTTATGATTGATTGTAAAATTTCAATAATCAGAAAAAATTAGGAATTGGGAAACTGTGAAAAAAAGGGAAATAGTTTATGTTAAGACAATACATATCCACAATGTCTGATTTTTGTCGTGATGTAACAGGGCACATCGATAAAAATTAAGACTGCTTACCCTCTAAGCTCCATTATGCAACTGAATGTGTGGAAGGTCAAGAGTAAAAATATGATATCCTCTTACCTTATCTTTTGTGTTGATCTATCTGTTGAGACTCTGTTCACACCCTTCCTAATTTTCTGAGGTATGTATGGAGAATTTACTTCAAAGGAAGTTATTATGAAAATGACGATACTGAGTGGCAGCGCCAAATGTTCATCACTCTGATAAGACATCATGTTATGGCCTCAGTCTATCACACCAATTTCCCAGAGACTCATATGCTACTTAAAATTATGAATTAATGAATCCTATTTCTTTATGACCATAAGATCAATTTTAGTGAAAAAATAATGGCATTAGGAATAACACTAATGAGACATATGTGGTTAAATGCTGTAGGTTCAGGTATCACATTCACTTGCAGCTTTAAGTTCAGGCTATATTCTATGAAGTTGTCTGTCACCGCCATCAACACATGCTGGTCTAGATTTGGACTCAGTCATCAGCTAGAGACATCGTGCAGTGATACTGCTTGTCCTCTGTGTGTGGTTGTGTGCGTCCTACAGACTGCAGCAGCTCAGGAGCTTGATGAGCTATGTTTCCTGTCGGCACAGTCCCTGTCAAGCCTGACGGTGTCTGAGCACTTCCAAGTCCTGACGCTCCTGGGAAAAGGCTCCTATGGAAAGGTTATGTTGGCTGTACATAGAAAGAGAGGTCAGTATAAGGCTAAAGATTAAGGGTCATGAGCTCCTTATGACTTAATTCAGTCTTTTAAGAAACAGATTATTATACTTTAATTTGACAATTTCATTGTTTGGCTTTGAGTTTAGTTCATTTTTTGTTAGTAATGCACTGATAATTGTGGCTAATTCTACAAGAAATGCTTGAGCAGAAGAGACAGCATTGTAAATATTTTGCTAATATGCTCACATAGTTTATTGTACTGTATATATTGTCTTGTTTGTTTTTAATGCTTAATCTTGTTCTTTTATAGCCCCTTTTCCCCTTTCCCTCAAAGGGAATTGCCTTTTGCCAGCCCACAGTTATAAATAAGAATGTGTTCTTAATCTGTCTTGCGTGGTTAACTAAAGGTTAAATAAAAATAAAACAATCTGAGAGAATATATGATATGTAATGATGTATGGTTTAGAAAGCGCATTGCTGATGTTGTGCAAAATAAGTTTTACCTTCCTTTACCTTACTTCTTGAACACTGAGGCCGAGTTTTTTCCTTTGTGTTGTGTGGTCCAGTGTAGTTTCAATTAGTTTTATGTTTCTAAAAATGTATTTTCAGCAAAACAATTTGTCCCAATGATAGTTTTAGTTTTAGCCTCAGTTATTGTTAACTATAGTAAAATCTTAGTAAGAAGAATTTCCTCTGACTTTATATAACATTATATTTGTAGTATGGCTGACAGTTTTAATCTCATATACTTCTTTGAAAGCCCCAAGTCACTTTGTGAAATGCTTTATCTCCGGTGCAGCACATTTATCTCAGGCTCAGATTTCTCTCTGATGAAGAAATCATGTTTCTTTAAGCATGTTGTTAGACATGTTGTACTGGGTCAGCACTGCAGGAAGAGCTGTCTTTTCACAGTGTTCACTTAACCTTTCGCACTTCTGTTGTTGTAATGAAGTGCTTTAGCACATTCTTCAGGATAGAGTTGCTGCAGCTGAGGTATAACTGTGTAACAGAGTCGCCCCAAAGGGAAAGTTATATTTGTTCACAGTGTCAATGATGGAAAGCGCTCACATTCCATTACTAATGACAGGTTGACAATATTTGAAAAAGCTGATTGAATATTTTAGTATCTCATCTTGCTTGACCCCCCCTCAGGAACCCCAATGGCACTGAAATTCTTCCCGCGAGAGTCCACCTCCCTCACCTCTTTCCTACGTGAATACAACCTTTCTCTTTCCTACTGCACACATCCTTCTCTGACAAGGGCCCTTGGCATTTTCTTTTCCACACCCACCTACTATGTGTTTGCCCAGCAGGCTGGTCTATATGGTGACCTCTACAGTGTAATAGTGTCAGAGGTCAGTGCAGCTGGTGTGTGCAGTGAAAATGAGCTGTTAATGTCCTACTTAATGTGTACACACTAACATCTGCTTGGTTTCATGTGGTTCCGACACAATAAAAGCTTGCATTTGCCTGATATTATGAAGATAAATGTTTGCTTCTCTGTGTGCCAAATAATTATTTTTTTTCCTCCCTGCAACACTACACCACTGCTGAACCTGTCCCTTTGAGTGGTCATTTCTGGCAGCAAAAATGGAACATATTCTTGATAACGGCTCACCCTCTTTATGTGCTTGTGTCACTGCCAGTAACATAAAAGTGCACTGATAAGAACAAAAGCACTGTGTTCACACCGTAGAGTGATGTAAAACAGGGATTTCCAAACGCATCATTGTGACTTAGATTTGTGTGTCTTTGTGCCAACTATGTAGTGCTCCTTTCCAACTAATCAGGGTTACACCACAAAACAGTAGTCATGTTGTTTGCATTATCTGTCATCTTATAAAATGGTCAAAACCGCTGTGATATGTAAATGCTTCTGAGGAAATGTGACCCTAATCTGCCCAATGGTATTGATATAATTAGGACCAAAAACACTATTTGTAAAGAACAGACTGCCTCTCATTGTGAGTTTGATTAGCTTGAAATCTGACACAGCCTATGTCCAGCTAAATGTACAAAACCCCCCTTTGGCCACAAAGGTTTTCCATATTTTTTTTTTGTTCATTAATGTGAATAATGATTACTATCTTTTTGATACTGACTCTATCATGTCATTCAGTAGGACCGTAGTGCTCTATTGCAATAGAGCATTGCTAAATAGAGGTACATACTGTCCAGTATTCAAATGAAATGACTGTGTGCGCAACAGGAATGTGGGCAGTGTCTATTTAATATAAAATTGTCACCATACATAGAAAAAATATACACAACAAATAGATCATTTTGAAATCTGAAAGGACAGCATGATGGTTTAGGCCACTCATTGCCACTCATAGTTGCTCGAAATGAATAGCTGGGGGGAGTGCAAAATGTGTTTGATCCACTAATTGCTTTTTTAAAATGTATTATTTAGTCTTAATGGTATGAGAATGTTGAAATATATATTTTCTGAATCTGAGATGTCTTCTCTGTTTCAGGCTGGAATAGAGGAGGAGCGCATCCAAAGAGTAATGGCCCAGCTGAGTGGTGCTGTTACACACCTTCACTCCCTGGGCTTTGTTCACCGTGACATCAAACCTGAGAACATCTTCCTGTGTGACAGTTCCTGCAGTTGGGTCAAACTGGGTGACTTTGGACTCACCAGGGCCATTGGCACCACTGTCCGTGCTGTCTGGTATGAGTCTCCCTTTTGCACACCTGAGGTTGAATCTGCCAAGGAGGCTGAAAAGGAGTGGAAGAGGAGGGTGAGTGAGGGAACTGAAGATGAGATGGAGGACATTTGGATAACAGTGGAGCCCAGTATTGACAGCTGGGCTCTTGGCATACTGACTTACTGCCTATTAACTGGCTGCTTTCCCTGGGGGGAAAGCACCCATGATGATCGTGGGTACCAAAGATACAAGCAGTGGTTTGACCAGGAAGCAGAAAAGGAAAAGACCAGGGACAACAAATGGAACAGTGAGGAGAAAATAGATAACTACTCTATCATGGAAGAAAAGCAAAGATTCAACCTTCCACCCTCACAGTTTGAGGGCCTCAGCCCACTGGTGATGACTCTTTTTCGTGAGTTGCTCAACCCTGAGCCCAAGCAGCGTGGAAGCTCAGAGGAGATCTTGAGCTACCTGGGAGGAGCATGGCTAATGGAGACCGAAAGAGAGGAGCAGAGGAAAGCAGAGGAGGCAGACAAGGAAGCCAGGAAAATAAGAGAGGGAGGAATAGATCAAGAGCTGGTGAGGGATGGAAAAGGGGAGAGATAAGCTTTGTCTTTGCTGTAAAATTAAGGTTGACCTGAAGATTTTTAAGGCAGAACCACAAAGAATATTTGAGATGATATATGCTAGATGTGCCACAACTTATTTTTGTGTATAACTATAGTGTGTATTACAAGTGTACACTAAAGTGCTGTATTTTTCATATTTTTATATTAATGACTGTAAAATTACCACTTCGGCTGATTTTTTTCCCACTGGTTTGTGTGCGTGTTACATACACACACACACACACACACACACACACATATATATATACAGTGGAACCTCGGATAACGACCGGTTCGGACACCGTTAAATTCGGAGAACGACGGAAAAATTTATTAAAAATTATTTAAAAAATTGATCCGAACAGCGA
>JAQQAE010007858.1:0-15584 GCA_029823295.1 Pseudamia nigra | reverse complement strand
ACCTCTCTTATCTTTTTAAATGGGTGAACTTGCACATTTTTACATTTCCCAATACTTATTGTCCCCACTGTATATGTAGCATTTTTACTTTTAAGTATTGAAAAAATAAAGTCCAACATCGGTGTTCAGAATTCTTTGGATGATATGCCAACTATGTTAATGTATGGCGTTGAAGAATTATGTACAAATCTCTTTATTTTTGTGGAGTCAACAGTGAGTTTTGACTGGTGTTTCACCAGCAGATGGAACTCAATGTGTAGAACTTCATCAGAGTAGCCCGACTGCCATTTGGTGTTGATAGTTGGTATTAACCTCAAAATCTCCAAAACTACATATAGTACATTTAACAAACGTACAAATGACCCACGTGATGTGCACTTATGAATACCATGACATTTCAAATAAATCTCAAAAGCAATAACTTTCCACATTTTCAACATTTCATAATTGTGTTTTTGTGGAGTTTTTTTGGAAACAGGGTTGTAAAAGGATTAAGTGTTCAGAGGTGACAGGCTGTGAGGTCCCATTTTGCTTCACAATGTGGTTTGGCCAAACTTTAACTACCATCAAATGCCCTAAAAACGAGTCAGCCTGGTTACAATGCGATCCAAACTTAACAGTGTGAAAAATAATAGTAAAACGTGGCTGTATTTAATAGGTCACAGGATGCCGTTGTCAGAAAACCACAGAAAATTTAACAGAAGTTGCTCAAAGAGTCAAAGAATATCAAAAAAGCAACCACAGCAGCAGGTGTGTCTATTCAAACCAAGCCCTGTAGACTCATGAACACATTCAGGACACACATTCTTTGTGAGTTTTCAGTGTTGGTCTTAGTCAGAGACTTATTGACATGAAAGGAGACATTCAGAGATACACATTCCAGAGACACATTCAGTTATGTATATACGGCACATACAATCAGAGCTAGATAAACATTCCCTTCATGCAATTCAGTGGAAGCATCTGAAATGTTATATGTACCTTTAATTTTTATTTTTATTTTGTCTCTGTTCTCACCACGATAACTCTCTGTCTCTCATATTTACAGACATTCAATGTTGTTTGAGGCCTCTATTGTACAAGGTAGATTCTTAAATTGAGGTGTGTGAGCATCAGGAGTTTGATGTTGCATGCAAGTGATGCTGAAGTGTCCCGCCCTTGTTGAAGAACCACAGTGACTTGATATGTTCAGAAGTTCATCTAGTGAGAGCAGATATGACTAGATGTAAAGCACTGCTGAAATGAATTCACTATCAATCCATTAAGTGGCTGTATACATGTAAAAAAGCAAATTAGAGTAGCGTACAGCCAGAATAAAGCTAGTGCTCTTTGGTTGCCCATAATCCACTTTAGGACTTTTGCCATTTAATTTCTAAATTAGAAATGAGTCCTAAAAGAAGCCCTCTATAAATCCAATATAAGACATCATAATAAAGGGGTATATAGGTAGGCTTTAGAGTTGATTTCATTTACAGTGAAATGGATTTAGGAACTTATCTTCTAGTAAAGGAATTTCTTAATTTATTGATGTGTAGGTGAAATTAAAATGCTAACGTAATTATTACACTGTGCCAGACAAACTTGTTACTGTGTGATGGATTGCAGAATTAGCCTAGCCTAGCTAAAACAAAGACAACTGAAATTAAATTGTTACTGCTTGGGTAGTCAAAAAATGTATAAAAAACCTGTGGCTACTAGATTTTTAAAGGATTAAACAGGAAAAAATGTTGATGAAGCAAAGACTTTAGCGAGTAAGCTCACTGCACTTTGATTGGCTGTTTCAAAAAATGGTATTCAGCTGAGTAAACGGGTGAAAAATTCATGCAAAAACAAACTTGCTTTTATTTTTTCTGCTTAAAGTGAAAAAAGGATCATTGCCAGAGAATGAAGTCATTAAAATTAACATTGATATACTGTATGTACGACTGTAAATGCCAACACAACAGAACAATAACTACTTGGCAAAACACAGAGCTAATTTAGACTAGGCTCAGAGTGAAGAACCTCAAACAACATGGAGAGAAAATGCATCCAGTTTGACTCTACACCTATGACAAAACCAAAGGAGGTATTTGTCAGTGATAGCCCACATACAGCAGACGCAGTAAAGCTCACATATAGGCCTGGTACAAAGAAAGATGAAGTCAAAACCACTCGTGTCTGGACCATGTCATCCCGGTTGCCGTACGAAAATGTTCGAAGGCAAGCATGGAATTTTGCAAAACATGGTAGCAAATGAAACGGAAAGAGAAAACATGAGCAGAGGAGAGAGAAAGAGAGGTAGTAGTGGTACCCAGATCTCATTCTGCACACCTGTCTCCTCCTCCCTTACATTAGATTACGTCTTATGGAGAGTCTTGAATGCAGAATCTTACAAATCTCTCTCTCTGTGTTGATGTTACATGATTTCCCAGACAGGTGAGATTATTTCCATACATGCGCCGTCATGTGAGCTGCACTTGGCGTTGTTGACCCTCCCATGTGTTGATTACTGTAGCCCATCATGCCATTAGTGCTGTAGAGATTCATACCTGCCATGTGCTGAGTCATCTGTAACACACAAAACACACATTTATGTTGTAAACAAAAACAACAACCTCTGTGACTGAGCCAAAAGGGAGCACATGCAAAAATCTGCAGGTTGTTGAATGACGACTTTAATCTGGCTCCAACTTCAACCAGCTTTACAGCAGACACCAAGATGATTATAGCCTGTATGAAATGTTTCTGTAACTAATTTCCCCTTTTCCAGCAACTGTATGCAGGAGTTAAATTGTAAATTAAGGTTTAAAGTGATGCATGATTAAGGATGGAGCAAATTTGAGTGACTACTGGATGTGTGTGCTTTTTGAAATACCTAATTTTTAAATAGGTGTTTGAAAATTACATGCTCATTTTGAACGGAATATCAGCCACATGTTTTAAAAAGTTGACTTAGGGTCATGTTTAGTAGTCTGGGGCATCACCTCTTTTTGAACAACACTCAGATAGGGCTTTCACATCATCAGGGCTTCAAAATGGCTCCGGTTCCCAAACCTAATTTTAAACTTGTCAGTGCATTCACTCCAGAACAAAACTGGTTTGGATTCTGAAAAGTTGGTTCTCAGCTGGCAACAAAAGAGTTGGTTCCACCCTTAGACTGTACATATTAGTGAACAAAGTGACCAGGACATCACCCAATGGTTTCTCAACAGGTGTTTTGAGGCAAATTGGGTTGTCACTTCCTGGATATCATTTTGGAACCAAATAACCATATCTGGCCAAACTGCACTGGAACTATTGGAGCGTAGTGTGTCCAGGAACATCATATCACTAATTAGAGGGTCCAAATAAAACATTTGAGACCATGATGACTAATGACAAAAATTTATTCACTTAGTATTTTCAGAGAGAAGTCCAGTGTAACTCTATGGGAGTCAGGGCTTCTTGAAGCCTACTGAAGAGTTCCCCAGCAGCCAACGATGGTATTACAACTGCAAGTTACTTCCGCATCGGCCTCACCGAACAGCCCGGGTGATTGACCACTGGTTCTTCCTCACAATCTCTGACATCATCAGTGGACGTGTCATATTCTAAGTTGTGAAGCTGAGTGTGTTGTGCTTATTTCCAGCTACTGTTATTAACACAGTGGAACAACCTCCCACTCTGGTTGTGCTTAAACTGGCGTGAACGTGGGCTGGTTTGCCAGAAAACACCAAGGTACTGAGGCTCCAGAACTGAGCCAGAACTGTGTCTGTCTCAGAGCAATAAGAAAGCACTTAGGAACTGAGGAGCCCGATGCAAAACATTTTCCCTTTCTTGCCTGGTAAACCCCTGCCTCCCTGTTTTTGAATCAAACTCTCACAATTAGTCTCAGTATTAGCATTTGATATCATGTGATTTCCAGTTAAATACGGGGATTCATTGTCTTGATGGAACATCCCAAATTGATGACAGGTGTTTCTTTATTATCAACTGACTAGCGCTTCAAGCATTGGCCAGTGAAGACATTTTGATCTACTTTTGAAGTTAAAAGGGAGCCCATTTTTTCTGCATAATGTGACTGTCAGTTACTGTATTTTTATTATTATTACTATTATCACTCATGCCAAAGGTTAAGTATTATTCTGATTATGTCTCTCTGTCCAAATAAGTGCCTGTCATGTTTTTTGAAACACATTCAAAGCTGCAGAAAATGAACACTGTACATTTAATTTACTTACTCACATTTAATGTAACAGTATTAATGAATATTAGGTTAATGGTAGGTAATGCTTGATATATTTCACCTGGTGCAGCTCCACCCTCTTGTCCATATATGGTTCTGGGTCAAAAGAACCACAATGGCTAATATGCCAAATGTAATCCACAAACCAATAGGACAGGCACAATGCCACAAGCAGCACTCTGTAATTAGAAACTGCACGTTTATTAGTTTGAACATTAACATGATTCAAACTACACTTACACACCTGCGCAATATTCCACTGTAGCTGCTGGGCTTGTTGTACTCCATACATCTGCTGATGAGGTAATGTGTTCAAACCTCCAACCTGCTGCTGCCCCATCATCCCACTCTGCTGGGGACCCATTATGCCATTTTGCTGTGATACCATCATTCCATTTTGCTGTTGCCCCATAATGCCCTGAGCCATCCCTGCCATAAAGGGTGATGCAACCACATTGCTTGGCTGGGCCATAACACCCTGGGCACCCACGAGGCCATTCTGCTGTCCCATCATGCCATTCTGCTGAACTCCAATCATGTTGTTTTGTTGAACTCCCATCATGCTACTTTGCTGCTGGCCCATCATTGCCATTTGTGACGTCATCATATTTCCTCCCATTCCACCGGCTTGAACTAGGGAATGGTATGAGCCGTGGTATGGATGTGTCGGGTATCCCATCTGATTCATGTACAATCCTAAAGATAAACAAACACAGATAATGGTCACCTTCACTGATAATTAAATCATGCAACTCCCACTATTTTATTTTGAAAGTGCTTCTCGATCACAACCTCAATATTGAAATTAAAACCAAAGAACACATGGAACAAGTATAATCTCACCATGTGTGGCCATACTGTTGCTGTGCACTGAGGGGGTGGAGGCGTACAGGGACAAAATAGAGTCCTTGGACAGCTTCTTGACAGTGCCCTCCTCCGCTTTTGGCGCTGGGTCCAGAAACAAACTGAGATTTTCAGGCACTGAAGCAGTCACTCTGCTCTGAGGCATGGAGCTGGAAACAGGCTGTAGCGAGAGTAGTAAACACGAGTACAGTAAGACATGAGTGAAAGATAAAGAGAAAGTTATCATCATGAACAGAAAGACAAAACAGCCAATGACAGCACAGCTAGAGGGGGAGATGAGAACACAGTGGTCCTGGTGAATCTCATACTGTGGTTTTTGATGAAGAGGTTGAGGAAGGGGCTGACAGAGAGCTGAAGAGATCCAGGCCAGTGTGTGTCAGAGCTGAATTGGACACGGCTGGGCTCTCATAACTGTCTGGAACAACTGCTCCACCGTTACACACTGGGGGACTTGGGGCATCTAAGGCAGAAGAAAACATGAGAATGTATTTTCATTATATCATAAAAATATGTGGGTAACTATCCCTAAGCATGTTTAAGTCCATGTAAGATACTTATTACCATATGTGCTAATAAGAATAAATGCATCAGCTTCTCAGACTCTTGTTCAGAGGCTACATACTGTACTTTTCAAGAACATTGCTTAAAGGTCCCTGTGAAAGGGGTGCTCTCTCCCCCCTTTCACTATACCCTGTTTCCCCAAAAGTATCATTTATAGTTTTGTTTCATGATATCAGTTTCTGATTACGAATTAAGAGTTTATTTAGATTGTGTTTGGGTGCTGTGTGTTTTTTCACTGTATTGAGGTCAGGAGCTCGTTAGGCAGCGTGAGTTAAACAGGGCACGGGAATAGTAGCAGGGAAGAGGAGAGGAAGATTTCTGTAGTTTGACATTTTAGTTAAAATCAGACACTTAAATGTATGCGTTATTGTCAGATGTGTTTTGATGTCAGCAGGAATTCTATTATATATTTGGTTTATTTGTAGGTGGTATATTAGTGGTGTTAATTTCTTATTGTACTCTCCGTTCCCCATTACCTGTTCAGATGGTAGGGTCCATGCAAGTGAGAGTGAGAAGGCACGGATATCAGTAGTTAGAGATAGTGAGACGGGGAAGAAGTGGCAGCTTGCTGAGAGGCTGTAGACAGGTTTTTCCCCTGTTAAATGTTGAATTTTAGTTGTTTTATTGAAGTACCCTGGGATTGTTGTTTTTCAGTTTGAACACATTTTTTGTTAATAAACATCACTTTGCTGCACGTACTCCTGCCTGAAGACCTGCTTCTTACTGTAACAATGACAATCTAGTCCCAGACATCAGGACTCGGTATGACAGTCCCATATAGTCAAATCAATTTTTATTTGGATTTGGAGGTATACATAACTTCTGTATTATAAAACAAAATTCATCACAAATGAGAAGCATCCATAGCCAATTCAAATGAGCCCAGTCCCCATGAGCAACTGGCCAATATTCTTTTTTTGGTCATAAAATTGACCATGAAAAGTACATTCTGTATTTACTGTATCTTTGTCAGAATATATTCTCAGGTCACCTTGAAAATGAGTATTTCTGATGTGAGGCAGGGTTACAAATATGCTCCCGCAATAGCAAAAATCTTTTAATAGACACACAAAAGTTACAAATATAAATTTAAGTATTAACACATGGGTTTGAGCTGCACTTTGGTCAAGACAACCCCAATGAGGATGACTACAAATGGGGATCTGCTGTGCCCTTGCCCAGACGCCCAGACACAGGTTACTGTGGCCCCCCTGGAGCCAGGCCTGGGTGTGGGCTCATTGGCGAGCATCTGGTGGCCGGGCCTATGCCTGTGGGTCTCGGCCGGGGACAACCCGAAAAGGCAACGTGGGTCCCCCTTGTCATGAGCTCACCACCTGTGGGAGTGGCTGTGGGGGTCGGGTGCATTGTATTGTGGGTGGCAGCTGAAGCCAGGGGTACTGGCGGAGCGATCCTCAGTTGCAGAAGCTGGCTCTTGGGGTGTGGAATGTCGCCTCTCTGATGGGGAAAGAGCCTGAGCTGGTGCGCGACTTGGAGAGGTACCGGCTAGATATAGTCAGGCTCACTGTGATGTATGGCTTGGACTCTGAAACCAGTGTCCTTGAGAGGGGTTGGATTTGCTTCCATTCTGGAGTTGCCCACGGAAAGAGGCAACGAGCAGGTGTGGGCATACTTATTGCTCTCTGGTTTAGTACCTGTATGTTGGGGTTCACCCCAGTAGACGAGAGGGTATCCTTCCTCCACCTTCGAGTGGGGGGATAGGTCCTGACTGTTGTTTGTGCTTATGCACCAAACAGCAGTTCAGAGTACCCACCCTTTTTGGGGTCTTAGAGGGGTTGTTGAAGAGCGCTCCTGATGGGGACGCCATCGTTCTGCTGTGGGACTTAAATGCTCATGTGGGCAATAACCGTGAGACCTGGATGGGTGTGACTGGGAGGAATGGTGCCCCTGACATGAACCTGAGTGGTGTCTGTTATTGGACTTCTGTGTGTCGTGTCAGCAACCTTCGTACCCGTTGGTGGACACTGGCAGAGTCCTATTGGGCCTTCTTGGCCTGTGGGACTGACGGGTACTGGCAGCCCAAGTTTCGGCGGTTGTGGAGGCAAAAACACAAGCATGGGAGGAGTTCAGTGAGGCCATGGAGAATGACTTCTGGATAGCCTCGAGGAAATTCTGTCTTGGCTGACTGCAACATTGCATGGTCAGGGTATCCCGGCCTATCCCAGCTGACTCGGGGTAAAGGCAGGGTACACTCTGGATGAGTTGCCAGTTCATCACAGGGCTGACACATAGAGACAGTTTAATTGGTCACTAAATTCGACAATTTAGTGACCAATTCACCTAAGCCCTCGTACATGCTTTTTGGTTGTGGGAGCAAGCTGGAGTACCTGGAGAGAACCACAGGGAGAACATGCAAACTCCACACAGAAAGCCCCGCCGGTTGCCGTTGGGATTGAACCCAGGACCTTCCAGCTTTAAGACACGAGTGCCACCCACTGCACCACCATGCCTACAGTTGATTTCATTTTATTAATTTTTTTAAATTGATTTTTTCTTTTTATTTGTGTGAGCATAGCTCTGTTTTGTATTTATCGTTAATATGCTATTAAATTACCAAGAGACTAAGCAAGTAAAAGAGACATGAAGTAAGATATAAAATTAGATTTTCCAATTTGCAAAATAAAAAAACATACAATTCAGTATTATGATGTGGGACCTTTTTTTAAAAATAAGATTGATTATTAAGTTACAAGTACAGTAGGTAACAATTAGCAAGGTATTTTCAGTTAATGGACTGAAAGCATCAATGTCTTATTAAAGTTAATGCGGTGGTATCTCGGATAACGAAGATAATCGTTCCGGCGTCACATTCGGTATCTCAATGAGTCGTCATCCAAAGGGCCTTTAATAAATGTAAAACCAATTAATCCGTTCTGGACCCACGACAAACTCCCATATAAAGAATGTATTACACACCCCTACCTGCACATTTATTCATTATTATTATTTGAAAAGGAAGTTATGTTAATTATCTGAAACGGAATGCATGAAATTAGTTCTAAAATGATTTAAAATGTATTCTTACCTTGGCTTAAGACTTGGTAGTGTGTACGTAGACACTGCACACGTCCATAACTGTGAACAACTCCACCACGCCGCTGCCGGGGAGCCTACAGCGGACGCGCCGCTGGCCGGGACGAGGCTTCGCCAAGACCCGGAAGTGACTATTCGTTAACCGATTACTTTTTGTTGTCCGAGTGAAATTTTTTGCAGTTTTTTTCTTCGGTATCCGAATTTTTCGTTGTCCGTGATACCACTGTACATCTATTACTAAATGAACTTATAATGCTCTTAGATGATCAAGAACTGTGCATTAGTTCTAAACATCCTGCTGACGAATGTGTTTATGGTGATATTTTAACACTTACTGTACATTATCTCATTAACACAAAATATTATTAACAACCATCTTATTTGGACTTTCAGGGCTTTATTATGCATTAACTAATGCTTGAGTGCATCAATTTCAAATCTATTTATTCACAAAACTTATGCACGTCTGTGAGACATAAAGTTGTACCTAATCCAAGCAGGTCTGTCACAGTTTGCGAATCTGTCTTCGGGCTGATGTCTTTTTTCTGTCATAAGAGAAAAAGTCAATTTAATTAATGCACCTAAATGTCAGCACTGACAAATGAGCCTGAAGGCAGAATCACTTATTCCAGGCTCCCTAGTGATGAAAATGACCTTTTTAGCCTGAACAGTAAAATGATTCTAAATTTTCCTTTTTTCTCTCCAAGTCATAACGCTACCTTCTTCCACTGACCGCTCCTTTAAAATCCATCTAAATCTGTGATCTAAACATATCTCCTCTCCTTCCTTTACCTTTAATCTTTCTAGTATGACTTCAGTCTAATTCTTCAATCTCTTAGAGGCTTTTACAATAGAAAAATATTAAATCAGACCATTTGTATTTTATTTAGTGCAGCGATGTTACTTACCGGTTTCATCTTCTCAAACACAACGGGCTCTTTGGGGATATTATCACAGCTCTTTTCTTTCTGTGCAAACAAAACAGATGATTTGGCTGACAACACAGCTTATTTGTATCATCATAATAATGTTGGTCATTGTGAGTGTGGACTTACCCTGAGCATCTGTATGTCAATGACCTTATCCATGTACTTCTTCTTATCGTACTTGTCCCTAATGAAAATCTCGGCAGACTGGTCCGTCTCTGGTCGCTGGAAGCACTCGGGTAAGAATGCCTCATAGAGACGTTTGGCCTTGGCGTTTCCCATCTCCTGAACACACTGGGAAGACATTTTAAAGTGTTAAGCACCGGCCAGTCTAGTTCTGTGTGACACAGTGTTACCTCACCCGTCCAGACCGTGGCTGAAGCTTGGAGATCAGTTTAATTCTTCTTTTCACTATTAGATTTTCTTTACGAGTTCTTGCACATTCACTTTATGAACATGAATTCATACAAATGTCATACAGGACATTTATGCAAATGTCAAAGTTCAATAAGTATGCCGGGAGTGACTCTTCTAATTTTGCAAATTTTCTGATATTTTTTCTTCTAAATGTGTTCGTTTTGCATCTGATTTTGTATATTTTTCTTCTGATATTTTTTCCTTTTTCTACACTTTGTGAAATGTCTTAATTATTCTTAGTTTGTTCACCTTAAATCACTTCGTTGATGATTTTGTTCATTTTGCATCTTATTTGATCCATATATGTTCATTTTGCTTCTAATTTTGTACATTTTTCTACACTCTTCTCTTTATTTTGTTTTTTTACACTCTTATTTTCTTTTATTTTTTGTTAATTTACCTTAAATTTTCTTCATTTGTTCACCTTTACTCAATTTGTTGATGATTTTGTTAATTATATTTATTTTATTATTTTTTGTTCATTTTGCTTCTATTTTGCATCGTTTTCCCTTTACTGTCTTATTTTGTTCATTTTTCAAAATTTGTTAAGCTTCTAGATTTTTTTCTTGGTTCGTTTGTCTTAATTTTTTTTGTTCATCTTTAGTTATTTTATTGATGATTTTGTTAATTTTGCATCTTATTCAGTTCATTTTTATTTCATATTGCTTTTAATTTTGCTCATTTTGCATCTAATTAATTCTCTCCTGACTTTGTTTTCCTTATTTTGTTCATTATTCTACACTTTAATAAACTCTGTAAATGTTCTTGTTTATTTGTCTTATTTTTTATTTCTTCACCTTTTCATTTTCTGTATTATTCATTTTTCTGAATTCTTGTTCATTTTGCTTCTAATTTTGTAAAAGAAAAAAAGCTTCTTATTTAATTCTTTCATTTTTGTCCATTTTATTTATGATTTCATTCAGTTCTGGCCATGTTTTTTTTTTTTTACTATTTTGTTAATTTTACTTGTCACATTGCTCGTTATAGTTCATTTTGCTTCTAATTATTCATTCTCTTGAGTGAACATAACTGTCATTTTATGTCTTATTTTGGTCATATTTGTTTTTTTTTCTTGATTCTTATATTCTTGGGTCCACTTGTTTTCAATTAAAAAACTGAGGAAATTAATCCAAAGCCGTGATTGACTGACTGACTGGCTTTCTCTTTTTCTGGCTTTTGTGCTTACTACAATTTTTACTTGAAATGGAACAAAATTGAGTCAAAACACTTACAAACAAAATGAATGCATGCCTGTGTCTGTGCATGTATCTCCAGCTGTGGTTTGTTAATGAAAGTCATCTGTGAGATTAATGGAACATACAGCAAACTGACTTCCTGAACCTTTTCTGTTTGTACTACCTGTGCCAATCTCTCTTTAGGTGATGCATGGTTAATGTTGAACAGAGTCTGGATCAAATTGCAGGCTGACCTGTGACAAAACAGAGTTTCACCAAATGTGCAACTTGGTTGGCCTATGATTTTTTTTTTTTTATTCAGTGTTTAATATAATATGCCTTGGCTGGTCTAACAGAGAATAATAGGAAGTGAGGGAGTCTGTTCTCTATCAGTGTGGCCTCTTTCTGGTCAAACAAAAGGATAAGGAGACGGTGATACTAAAACTGTCTAAACTCATTTTGTAGCTGGAAAGAAAAGTGCTGACTATTGAAAAAAAATCCATAATGGTGGAAATGATTACACTGCATTTCTCTCTAATCAGACCGATGGCTTGAAATGCATACCGATGAGCAGCTGTCTTCAACTCCAGAAATTCAGTAGTTCTGTATACCTCACTCCAATTACAGTAATAGATATGTAACCTCCACAAGGTCAACTTCTAAATAATGTCAACTTTTTCCTGGGTTCATAAATGCATCTAGGGTTTCAGGTTGGTTATTAAATTCACTTGTGCACATGTGCTGTCTGTGATGTATGTGTGTTGGCGTTGTGTGCAGAAGCACTAAAAACACTGGTGCCTAGTGGACAGGCTTTTATCACAGATGCAGCCAGCCAAGAGTGTCATTAGCTTGTCAACGAGCTCCCAGCACAAAATAGAGTCCAACCCAAACGTTGCATAATACGAGCACTTGAAAAGCTTACATACTGAACCTTTAGACTCCAGAAATGCTTATCAAAACAAAACAAATTATTTTACTTTAGCCGTTTAACAGGCATTGTAACTATGTGGTTGACCTTTTCATGTGATCAGTTTTCCTCCTGTGAAATGTCAGTAAAACCCATTTTTGGCTGTTTGTCCTTTCCCCCTCCATTAGTAAAGTACATATTGATTATTCATGAAAAAAGTGAAAAAGTGAAACGTGAGTTGCACGAATCTACTATTCAAGCAATGACATAAATTAAGACTCAGATTTGAAATTTAAAAAATTATACATGTTCTAGGATCTCTAATGAAAGTATGACAAACTATTGAATGAGTGTGAAAACACACATGTCTGCGGTCTCTGTCAGGGTTAGTTTTTGCCTAAAACTGTCCTAAATGTGCAAGTCAACCATTAATTACATAATGTCCATAACATACATGATAAAAACTGAAAAGTTGTTAATGTGAAGCCAGGAAAATAATTCTACAGTTCATCTTTTTTCAAGCTTTATTTCTTACAACGCCAGTTAAAGGTTTAATATACATTGTGATTAAACAACAGGAATCATATAATAGCATATCCATCTGGTATTTGTTATTACTAATGTTAACTTAGATTCATTTACATTACCTATTGACAGCAGAGGACTTGTACACTTGTTTTGAGTAGTTTACTAGAAAGAGGTGGCTTCGGGCAGCAAATTACAAACATCAATAGATATTAAATAAAACAGTTTGATTTAAAAATGGAAAACTTTCAGATTAACTACAGAAACAAAATAATCGTTGACAAATGGACAGCTGCACAGACAGACAGACATACTGATATGCTCTATCCACTGATATGGCCTATATGGCATTGGCCATATGCTAGAGGGGGCGCTGCCGTATGCGCTGAAGCTGCTGCCCTCACAAAATAAAAAAGTCCATTTAAAAATACCAACAGTATCTGTTATTAAAAGTCAGCTTATATACCTCTATTATTATGATAAAAGTAGCAAGATAAAATAATATTATAAGTATAGTATAAGTAGACTGCAACCATCTTATATGTACTCAAGATGCCTAAAGGATATAGTATGTATGAATTTCCTGGAAGGGATAAAGTTTATTCTATTCTACAGTAAAGCTAGAATAACTTTAATATTCTAATTTAAAACTAGATTGTTCATAATAACACTTGGTGTGTGTGTTTGATCAACAGTTAAACCTTTTAAGGTCTGTCAGACGGCTGCTGTCTTTTAATTTTGGGACAGTGTACGTGCTCATGCAGTTGGTGGGGGCACTGAACCCTTATCTCACTTAGGGCAGCACAATGGCTAGAGTATTATTTATACAGAGTGTGTTATTTATCATTTATTGTTTACATATATGGTGAACAACAGTGACCCCAGAAGAGAACCCTGGGGCACTCCACTGGACACGGAGAGGAAGAGGAGGTGCCAACAAAGTGGACACACTGGGTTCTATCTGACAAATGATAGCCAGAAATAGCCACCAGTATGGTCAGATATTACAATGTCAACATTGTGTGTATTGTATGTGTCCGGTTTGAAGCACTTTGTTCTGGGCAATGAGTTCTGTCGTGTGACCTCTTACCTGGACCTGTTCCTGAGTCCACTGGTCCAGGTTGACAGATTTAACCTTGGAGATGTGAACCCCTAGGTTTCGATGGATCCCTGCACATCGGATACAAATGAAGATGCCCAAGTTCCAGGATGCCCATCTTGGACCTGGCAAAGAGAAAAAAAATGATTGAATTAATATTTAGAGCAGAGATTTTTCCCTGAATTCAGTAGAGATGTAGCGCAGGCTCTGGAGGATCATGAAAAATTCTGATTTAATTTTAGTCCATTTATAGTGAGACAAGCTGGAGACCTCAATTATGAGTTTAAATTCAGTGGGGAGCACATCTAATCCAGTGTAAGTGATGTGGTGTCCTGACACATAATAGGCTCCAAGAGAAGAGCTATTCTGCCTGTATAACTGAGACTGAGAGGGAAGGAGTAGAGAATCATGCTAACACAGAACACACTACCAGCTACATGCACACACAAAAACACACATACTTAGAGCCTGAATACCTGCGGGGATGATTACTCATTCCATGAGCCTGTGTGTGGGTGCATGGTTATCCGAGTGGGACAGTCTGTCCATTTCGCTGCCATACATATCTTAATGGATACGTTTGAGAGTCCCATATACACAGTTCATGAGGTTTTAAACGAGTGATGTGAGCTTCCTTCCTATTTTCCTTCTATCTGCAGAGCTGTCAAATCTTTGCCTAAACATACAACTCAGGCAGAGGGAAAAGAAAAACAACACTGTCAGGCTATTTTTCTGCTCAAATTATGCAACCATCCTCTTCAGAGAATACAGTCAGCTTCAAAGAGAATACAGCTGCTTGATGCTGCTCTCACCCCATCTCTTCCTACATCCCTCCCTCTTTTCACCCCTCCTCCTTTTCTCCTTCCTCCATCTCTCCCTGCCCTCTCCCCCTCACTGACTGACTGTAACCGGCTGAACCCCTTTCCATGCCTTCTTGCTCATCTCCAGCATGTTTGTAGCCTGACTGAGAACTGATGCACTGTGTTTTTACACCACTAGGTGGAAGAGCAGAGTTGGGTCTCTTCCATCAGCTGAGGCTTCAATTTTGATGTTTGAAAGAGGCCATTCTATGCTAATGAAGGAGGAAGCTGAGTTATGGGAGAAAAATCATGTAAAACTGTCCTCTTTTGTGAATTGTGGAAACACTGTCTGGGTGCCGAGTCAAATAATAGCCTCCGGTCTTGGCTACCTCCTAAAGCAAGCATGCCCATTCTGTTTGGTTCACTGGAAGGAATAGATAGACAAGTGACTGAAGTCATTACATTTTTGTCAAGGCCACAAGACTCCTTTGAGAAAAAACATCATTTTGCATTCCAGTACACCGAGATTCTACATCTGCTGCTGCTTTAACTACATTCATACTCCCAAGATGTCACATATGACAAGCGCCGGATCTCATTAGTGTTAGACACGCAAGGCAGCATATTGACCTGTGATGTTGTTAAGTCTGCAGCTTCCTGGTAGGCAGGGATTGAATTATAACGGTATGCCACATACACAGACTTCAGAGTTGTCTTAGGATTTGTCAGACTTCATCTGTTTGTTCTACCACGACAAGCTGGTCCTTCCCTTGCCAATACATGACGACCTGGGAACGTGAACAAGTGTCAGCATGTGATGACTTGGGAGTGAGAATGAGGGTCAGTCCTATGTTCCCCAGTCCTACAGTATGTTACAATTAGTGTTAAATATTACAAATAGTCTTGAGAATCTTAGATACTGGAAAATGCCACACACTTGTTGGAATGTGTTGGTTTTAATTCTCTTATTTTTAACTCCCGTATTTTCCGCACTATAAGGCGCACCGGATTATAAGGCGCACCATCCAAAAATGTCACATTTTTAATTTTTT
>JAQQAE010007857.1:0-15586 GCA_029823295.1 Pseudamia nigra | reverse complement strand
AGATCTTTGAGTCCATCTCATGAAAAATGGGATCAAAAACAAAAGTGTTGCGTTTATATTTTTGTTGAGTGTATATGGTCTCCAGGATAAAGTTTTTTTTACTAGTGCTCATTTCAAAAGCCAGCATCTGTGTTTGCATGGTCTTGCTTAGTGCACATAACATGGGTAACCTGCACATTTGTGAAGGCAACATTAATGCTGAACAACATTTACAAGTTTTGGAGCAACTTACACTGCCAGGTAGACCGCATTGTTTTCAGGGAAGGCTTTGTTTATTTCAGCAAGACACCACCAAACCACTGTAATACCCAGCAACACGGTAAAAGAGCCCAGGTGCGAAGCTGGCCTGCATGCAGTCTGACTTATCAACCACTGGAAATGTTAGGTGCATGATGAAGCATAAAATATGACAATGGAGATCCTGAACTATTGAGCAGATGAAATCCTTCATCAAGCAAGACTGGAAAGACATTTCACTTTCAAAATTACACTCTTGTTTCATCTCGTAAAAGAATAGGCAACGCAAGAGAGTAGAAAATATAACCCTGACTCAGCTTTTTGAAATATATTGCTGGAATTAATTTCCAGATGAATGTATAATTTAAAAAAACATTTTTAACTTCAGCATTTAATATGTTCTCTTCGTTCTATTTTAAATTAAAAATAGTAGTTACTATTTTGCAAATTGTCACATTCTGTTTCAATTTAAATTTTACACAGTGACTCAACCTGTTTGGAAATACAGCTTTAATATTGCCTGTGAAGATTCTCAGTCATCCAGGTCGTGGTATGCAATGCATGTGGTTTTCCTTCTGTCGACTGGACTGGAAATTTAGTTTGAAGACGTTTCACTACCTATCCAGGAAGCTTCTTTGGTTCTCATTTTATTATTATTTTATTCCACATTGCTGAATTCAGGGTTATTGCATGCAGAAATGATGATAACTATGATATTCATAATTATATTTCCTTTGGCATACAATCACTGAAAATATTAATAGTTGCCTCAGAATAAGCCATTTGTATCTACATTCCCGTCCAGTACAGCCTGTCTCTGCAGTGACTGAGCACAAATGCCCTCTTCCTCTTTCCTTATTATGGAGGCTGGCATTCAGGGTTAAGGTGCACTGATATGACTGTGGAGGAGTTAATTCCCCCTTAAGTTGCAGCGTTTGGTAGTTTTTGCCATCATGGAAAAAATTCCATAATTACCTTTCAGTATATTGTAACCAACGTTATGTGAGAAGGAACACACTTTCCGCCTTCTTCTATGGAATCTGTTTTCAAGCTGTGGAAAATTTTTCAATGACACAAACTTTGGTGAGATAGAGGTGTTGTCAGATAGATTAGTGGTTAAATATGTGATTTACAGCTGTAATAACTAGTCAGCTATGATACAGAAGCTGGTGTGAAATGGCATCTGGTCATCCACACTCGTATTTAGTCTTTTGATTTGGACAGACAGGAGAAAGTAGCAGATGAAAGGTGTGTATTTTCAAATTTTGACATGTCTCCTAATTTCAGCTCCTGTACCTTTTACTAAAAAAACCTAGAATGGACCATCCACAAACTGGATCTGATGAAGACTTTTTCAGTTTTTAAATATTTTTTGTAGCCACTTTGTTACAATCTACAAGTTCAAATATACATTCATTATTGTGCAATGATTATTATTCTTTCTTAGTCTGTACATCAGACTGACTTTAGAATATTATGTAGACTGATAGGCTCCTTATATATATATATGTAGCATATTGTATTCCATAAAGTATGTGGAATATATTTTTTTCTTTCTGCAGGACCATGATTACCTCAACAGCAGGAAAAGGGGGATGTCCAAGAGACTGACCAGGGACCTCCCGCTTGTCAAGCTTCTTAACATTTCCATCACCCTGTCCCCTTTCCTGGGCGTGGACACCACGCAGTTCCACACCTCCCTCGTGGACGGCACCGAGGCCTTCTGGCTCAGTATCCCCTCAGCCCCTCAGGGACAGCTGGTGAGCCCGGAAGGGAGCATTTAGACTTTTTGAACCCCTTGATATTTCTATATGTTTACGGTGGCTGTAACATATTTGTATGTATCTTTAAACAGTTACAGGTTTATTGGAAAACATCCATGTCATATACAGTTCTTTAAAACATACATTTTTACCCAGTGAGTTAGGGACATGCTGCTCTCTGTAAAAAGAAACCAGAAACAGTGCATTTTCCAAAGTGGACACTTTCTATCTGCCTTGCATTTTTTTTCATTCACTGGTTGACAACATTGACGACCTAGAAAATGACGGCGGTGTTTAACAAACTCCAATCAAAATGCACTTACTTCTGTCCTTCCATCCTCAGATCCCTGTAATGAGTCAGTGGCGAGGGAAGTTCTGTGTCAAGCTGAACATCACAAACCCAGGAGCCGTGAGCTGGTTCCTGGACAGAGTGGGATCGCTGCAGGCCCATCTGGGGATGGAGTACGTCATGCTGGAAGGGGGCGAGGGGAGTCTGTTTGACGAGCAGGCCCTGCGACCACCACAGTCTCTGGATGGAGACAGATACATCAGCCTGCTGGCAGACCTGGCCACCAGGATTGGAGACTCTACCATCATGACAGTAGGAACCCAGTAAGCAGCAGAGGCTTTGTTCATATAAAGGGATGTTCTGAATCACTGGCTTTCAGACGGGTCCTTCTGTCTTGTCTCTAAAGCCCGTTTTTCCCAAATGTTTTCATTATGAACAGCCATAATAATTATGTTGTATTGTAAATGAATCCACTGAATGTCAAAGGTAAGATTTGTAATAAAGACCGAACTGCATTAACAACATTACATTGAATAACATACAGTGGTGGATGGTCCTCAGCTACATTTACTGCTTTACTTGTACTTTTTTTAATGTACATCTGAGAGTAGTTTTTAGGCAGAATACTTTTTCTCTTATCCAATTACATCTGTGATGAAATGAATGTACTTCTACTTAGTTACATTTGGCCACACCTCAGTGAATAGGAGAAAAAAAAAAAAGCTTGAAATGAAAAAAAAAAATCAATCACATGTACAAAATGAACAAACTAATCAAGCAAATTAACAACATAAATAAATTAAATAAAGAAACAAAATGTGCAAAAACATACAAAAACAATAACAATCACTAAAATAAATGAACGGAGCAAAAAATGAGCACAAATGAAACAAAATTCCAAAATGAGCATTAAGTGAACAAAATAATCCAGAAAGTAACAAAACTGAACAAAAAAAAACAAAATTCTGAAATATAAAACATGAAAACACGTGATGAGTATAATCCAGAAATTGAGCACAAAAAAATCAATAAAATAAACACCAAAATGAGCAAAAATTATAAAATAATCAGCTACATTAACAAAATAAGGAATAATAGCTGAACCAAGAACAAAATGAGTAAGTGTGAAGAAATTAAGCAACAACAGTGGTAAATAAATAAATAAATAAAATAACAATAGTAATATATGTTTAAAAACATTACAAAATATCAAACTCACTTGAGCAAAAATCAACAAAATAAGCAACAAAATGAGTAAATATGATCAAAATAATCAAGAAAATAAACAAATATGACCAAGATATTTGTTTGAATGCAATATATTGTTTTGGAATAAATTCAGTGTTATGAAGTTACTCACTACTCATTTTATACTCTTACTCAAGTACTTCTGATCATGAGTACTTCTGCTTCTACTTCAGTCATTGTAATTAAAAAGTAACAGCACTTTTACATGAGTACTGTTTCTTTTCACCCTACACTCCTCTGATAATATAATAAGCAGTAACTTAACAAAAAGAAAATGAACAAAATGATGACAAAACTAAACACTGGAGGATGTGAGCAATACAGTCAAGGAAATGATCGAACATTTCAAAATGTGTACAATGATTCACAAAATGAACAAAAAAATTTTTTAAGTTATTTTCTGTGGGCATCTTTGGGTCAGCTCTGAGAAAGGAACATTTAATGCATAGTTTGTTTTGATTTTGTCTCAGGTCTAGCCACAAGCCTCTGTTTGTGAGGATGAAGCCCTTGCAGTCCGACTGGAGCTCGATGGGTCTGAAGGGCATCATTCCCTCCCTGCTGCACCACGCTCTGCTGGGATACAACTTCCTCATTCCTGATGCAGTAGGTAATACCACAGCCTACGGTCACCTTCCTCACTCTTTTGGGAATATGCCAGCTATTGATAGGAGCTGATCCTTTCCTACTTAATGAGTCCCTAAAATAGCATTTACACCTTAACACAGTGACTAGTGAAAGTGATATAAAAGCAGAATTATAGAAAGCTTATTAGAATCGAACCGGAAGCATAAAACTCAATAAAAACAGACAAATTATTTCTCTCTGAGAAGAAACATTCAAGTGTATTCTTTAAATATTCCAAATTCCTGTGATGGTAGGTCACAGCAGACATCTGACGTACGATTTACTTTGATGTGGAGAAAATAGAACATTTTTCAGAAAGTCGTCAGTATTCAGATATGGTAGACCATTGGTTTCATGCCCATCTACCCCATCCGTCAGTCAAATGGAACAAGAATATTGCAAATTTCAACTCTCATCTTTCTGTTTTCCTCTGTGCAGGTGGCTCTCTGTCTGGAGACCTGGTCACAGATGAGGAGTTGTTCATTCGCTGGCTGGAAATCGTAGCATTTCTTCCTGTTATCAGCTTCCACACACCGCCCTGGGTCTGCGGAGAGGATCGAGTAAGCAGACTCCATGTGTGAAAATAATATGTACAATAATTACAGTAACCTACATTAAAAGTTAGTGAAGAAAAACAACTGCAATGTTCTTTAGTATATAGTATTGTTTGTATTGAGTTCTTGAAAGAGGAAAGTGGAATGAATGAAGTGAGCTTTAGGGCCTGTTGCAGATGATTCCAGGCAAGAGGAGCAATCAAAGGAGGACCAGGACATTAATGAGATTGCGCGAGCGTAGACTGCGACTAATATAGTGAATATTGAGTAATGACTGTAAATCTGAGGGGCTTTTGCCAGTGAGAGTTTTGTAAAGTGAGGCTGTCTGTGAGAATGAGGTGAGAAGCAGTTAACCAGGGAATAAAGGTGGCAGTGGTGGATGTGAAATGGAGTCACAAATAGATACATGGTAAATAACATCCACTTTGTGAAGGAGACATTTTGAGGTGGAACTATAAATTGAGAGGACTGTCATTTTAACCAGAAGTTGTTTTTATAAAAAAACTTTTGACATAAGTATCATGATACTGACATTACAAGAGGGAAAGAAGAAAAAAAGCACAGGTCCTGAGCTCTTGGCATCCGTTTTTAAGACATGGGATTACACTGCAGTATCAATTTTTGATCCCTCGGACACTGTGTGGAAATCAATTTACTAGACAACATTAATTAATGTCAGAGGCCTTAGCAGGGGGTGGTTATACACTAATACAAAGTAAAACTTACTGTAACATACATGCCACTCTTTAAAACACACAGATACAAAGTGCTGTACATACAACTTGGAGAGATGAGTCATAAATAAGAGCACATATAAAAAAATATTAATCAGATAGAGATAGATGAAGGTTTAAAACACATAGGGGCATACCAAACTCACTAATGAATACACACATTTAAATTCATGAACTCTATATACAATATACTGTGCACACACATTTTTTGGTCTGTTATAAGGCTTGTCAGTTCTATTGAGTTTTTAAAAGCCACTTAAACCACAATTTATGGCCCAGTTCATAGTCTGTGTATTTGAGTGTTTTATCCTTTGGTCTAATTTATTTTGGCCTTCTCCTGATTTTTCCCCCCTAAACCTGACCAAGTCGTTTTAATGTCTAAATCCTTACCAAACCATAACTGTGGCATCTAGATATCTGTCAGACCATGCCACAAAATGTGAGTGTCAGTGTGTGACAAGCTAGGAGCAAGAATGTTCAGAAAGACTGCCATTAAAAAGGGAAAAAAAAAGCAGGAATGTTGTAATGCATTATTGCAAGTACAAAAAGTGTAGAGCATTATTACCATACGCACATACTACGCCTTCATTCCAAGTAGTGACTTTAGTTCATCTGACAGGGAATCCTTTAACCCTCAAAGACCTAGAGGGCCACCCACAGCATAGTCAAGAAGCAGCAAATGTACTGGGTTTTTTTTTCTAAAATCATTGGCAAATCCATTCTTTTTCAACAATACAAATGTAAAAATGGCACTTTAATTATTACATTTCATGACACTAACTTGTAGGATCTACAGTAAGTGGAAACCCAAGTTACAAGTTTAATCCATTCCAGGATCAAGTTCGTGAAGCGGAAAACTTGTGACCTGGGACCAGTTTTCCCACAAGAATATATGTAAAACCAATTGATCTGTTCCAAGACCCAAGAAAACTCCCATACAATTCATATTTTTTTCTTTTCTGATTTTTATTCACTTGTTTTGGCCTGTTTCGCCACACTCTCATCATCAGCAGCATCATCACTTTCAGTAGGCAATGAAATAGCGAATTTTACTAAAATAGCAAATCCAAAGAGGTTTGCCTCTGCCTACTCCTTAAAATGTTACAAAAATGGGTGACGCAAATGTCATTCTCTTGGTCTAATATACGACCAGTATGCATTTTCTCGTGGTGTTTCTTTTCTATGAACCCCCGGAACAGTTCACAGTGCCACAACATCTCCTTAATCTCTGCTGTTGTTGTAACCTCCTATAATATCCATGAAAACCTCACGTGATCAGATCCCCCTGAACCCTATTTGGAGATAGTCTGGCTCACACTCTGTCTAGATCTTGTTCATGTTATGCAATCAGGACAATGGGATCACGTTTGAACCACTATTTACCACCACTTTAAAAGACTGGGAGTCAGCATCTAGATACCAGGGATGCATTTATAATACCAGGTGTAAACGCCACCTCATCTCCTATCTAGATTATGTATCCGATCACATTTTTAATACCATGTGTCAGTGAGGCCAGTGTGAACCAGACTACCTGTAAATGCGTTCCGAAATCTGATCCAAATCTGATTATGTTGTACTCGCCCCGTGCATTAATGTGTTTTTCATTATTCAGATGGTGAACAGTATCTGGATACAGGTTATATTTTAATACCCAATGTAATGGGGTCATAATTTGTTTACTTGTGAAAATTTACAGTTCAGGTCACGTGAATGTATTTGTGAATGCTGCTGATTAAATCCTAGAAAAGGGAAAGAGAAGTGAACTTTCCTGTGGCACACTGGGTACTGGGTACATGTACGAAAAGAGGCAGGGTTTATCGAACCAGCAGCCTCTCCTCCACTCTGTGGGTCAGTGTGAAGTTCCCACCATGTCACTGAGCCAGCTGCTGTGTTTTCAGAGAGGCATGAGGGCTGCCGACCACCGCTCTGTCAAAACTCAGACCTGGCAGGAGGGCCAGCACTCCTTCCTTTCCCTCTCTGCTGGAAATCTGTTATGTACCTACACCTTAAACGGCAGGAAAAACAGTGGCTGTGGTCTGTGAGACTACGGTGACAGATATCAACACTTTTGACAATGTGGGAGTTAAGCTCAAGTTCCTGAACTGAAAACCACTTGCTGTTTCTCCAGAGTTACGAGGGCTACTTATCCCTCCCTTGCCTTTTCACTTCTTCCCTCAATAGGAGCGATTACTTGGCCCCCTTTTGACATCACCTGTGGTTAAGAGTCCATCTGTTCTGAATTACAATCCCTCGTCTAGATTTATGGCTCAGTCTCATTCTCGGCTACAATGTCGAGAGCCACTTCAGCAGGAATGATAATGAATTTGAGGACAAGTCTTGGAAAAATACTTTATTGTGGCAATTAAGATTTCCATGAGTAATTGACAAGTGTGACGGAGTGGGAGTGATCAACTGCTTTTTTTTCCAACAGGAGACGACTGAGGCAGCAAAATATATTGGTTATGACTTGTGTTGCGTGACAAAGATAAAAATAGGCCTTTTGGGCAGCTAGACATTTGTCAGCAGCAATGTTTTCCATTTTGGTCTCTCGCGTGGCCTTCAACTTATAAACTCAGATCAAGTGAGAAGACGTTGGCTTCACACATGATAAACGTCTCTGGTGAGGTCTTTTACTGTTGCTAGAAACACCAGTGTTTGCCATATACCTAAAACAGCCAAATAGGTTAAATTTACCCAGGCACTATTTCTAGTCCAATAACATCCACTATCGTTGTATGAAGTGATTTTCCTAACAAATGTCTCAAGTCATACAACAATAGTTTGATTAATCATCTGCTGGGTTTTGGTTTCTGGTTTTATCTTTAAATTACCTTTAAGAGTGTCAGTTGTTTTACATGACCATAAGTACAGTTGGTCTAAAATGAAAAAAAAAAAAAAGTTTGGATCATAGATGTGTCTTTTTCCATTGAGATCACATATAAACTAATTATGTTGTCAGCAGCATATAGCATGTTTTTTTTTTTTTTGCTCAGTTTCTTTTTATTTGAAAATATACAGTCTTTCCTCAGTTTTAGGTCTGCAACAAATGATGTGAGGACACATTTGATGTGAAGAGGTGATTTTAAACATGATTTGGGACAAAAGGAGCAACTAAGAAGAGGTGAACCCTTCAGATAGTCCATGACAGACCGAGGATTGCCAGTTTTTCACTAAATGCAACATAATGAAACTAATTGGAATGCTTCATAAAAGAAGGGAGGGAAGGAAGTTGGCCATTTCCCTAAAACTGCCACTGGCTGATTTCAGATTTTTCTTAATGTGTTGCAGAACATGAAATATGGTGTTTTCATGCTGTCAACAAGAAAATAAAAAGTAAAATGAATATTAGATTTTGACATTTTCGGAATTGGTAAGTAAGTGCAGTTCAGTAGGAGTAAATTCAACCTGGTGGCTGTTCTGGATCTAAATGTACATATGTACGATCTGTATTTATGTGGACTGTACTCAACAATACGCTGTACCAGTATTATATTAAAACCTAGTACTAATGCACTGTCAAAAAACAGCTGGGTAAATTTGACCTATTGGCTGTTGTAGCGTAAAGTGTAGCGCACTTTTATTTCCACAGTGTGTGGGACTTGGGTCAGTCACAGACAGGTCACAGGAACTACTGCACTGGAATCAAATAGCAATGAAACCTCAAAGCCACATACATGCCTGGCTTCTCAATTAGAGCGGGATCCACTCAAAACCCAGGCTGTGACTTCAAGCTCATTCCTACAAATGTTCTCAATCCCAACTCATAAAAATACATTTTTTATAGATGTGGTCAGGTTTTGTTTTTGTCATGGGACACTGTGGAGGATATGACCCTTCCAGGAATGCTGAAGTAGAGACAGGAGAGAGACTTGGACAGTGTTGAACCACTAAGTCAACACGGAGCTGCTCTTAACTTCGATCTGCATGTCCAGCTGCAGAGATGGCACAAATGTCTTTAACAGACCTCACTGTCAATATTATTCTTGTGCTAAAAGCCTTGTGGCAGATGATTTAGTTTAGGAAAGAACTTTTTTTTTTCATGGTTTCAAATTTTCGCTCACTGGAGATTTCTTGAAAATATATTTGGCTGGATATTGTTAAAAGAAATAAGTAGTTTTAAATGAAAACAGCTCCACACAAAGGCAGACAAACTATTTAACGCTTTAATTAGTTTACATTTGCTACGGTCGAAACAGATTTTATGAATATGTCTACTGATTATCCAAATTATTACACTGTAGTTAGTGAAGACTAAAACTAAACATCATATACTGTACAAATTATATTTGTTTTAAATTAAATACAAATGACACAAACTACAAGATGGGATTGTATACTTTTTCAACTTTTATAAATTAAGGCATTCCTTATAATATGTGAAAAACTCAAGCTAATCCTAAAACTAAATTAAAACTAAACAAAAATCCTCAATTCCGCAAAAAGAAAAAAACATATCCTCATAAAAACCAAACTGTAAAACTATAATATGAATTCCTTTAAATCTTTGAATATATACTTGATGGTCTGGTGTTACCACTCGAACTGAATTGAATTGAACAGAATTGAAAGATACATGTTGCTCTCTAAAAACTTTAAAAGTTCAAAAATGAAGGGTGTAAAATAAATGCATTTTTATTTATTCAGCAATTCTTTAACCAGCACATGTCTAAAAACAGACAACATGAAGCTAACTTAGAATTCAACCAATATAAATAGGAACTAAAGCAGTGACAGGTCAGTGACTGCATCTGTTTCAGTTAAAATGATTGAAAGAGATACGGTTTGACTTTTTAAGGTGTTGTGCCTTGTTTTTGTAGACTGTAAGGGTATATGGGTATTTGCTCATATTTTTTCATCTGGATATACACTCTATTGTCTAGATTTAGCACAAAGGTGACGCAACACAACACAGATTTAGGAGAAGTCAGACACCCTGTGGCTTCAGTGTTTTATTAAGTTAGTTTATTGCACAAATGTAAGAAGCTGCAACAAACATCATGCACTAAGTATTGCACATTTCTTCTCATTAGGACTTATATTCATATTTCTCTGTCTGTCTTTAACTCGTAGGTGTTAAACTTGACTCGGACCTACATAGCCCGGCATCAGAAGACGTTGGTCCCCCTCGTAGAGAAGTATGCGGAGAAGTGGCAGCTGACGGGAGATCCCATCTACCGGCCCATGTGGTGGCTCAGTCCCAGTGACCCCATGACTTTCACCATCGATGATCAGTTCCTCATCGGAGACGAGGTGACTCAATGGTTTCCTGATGGGAGGGGATTGACCCCCCCCCCCCCAGAATTCCATACCCTTGGCTGCTGACTGTAACTTGATGTCACGCTCATTAAAACAATACAGCAAAAAAAAATTTTAAACTGTAAACATTATTGTGTGGCAATAATACACATAATCAAAAAATATATAAATGTCTGCATTTTTAAAGTGAAAACAGCTCAACTGTTTAATCCTTCCCACCTTGATGATGAAGGACATCTCTACATCTTGAAATTTCAGGGTTGAACAGCTCACCTGTCACTCTGTCAGATGGTGTAATCGCATTCATTTATCAACTGATCAAACTGAAGCCATGACATCACTCTTTTCGGAACTCTTAACTGCCGTGATCAGTTCATTTGTTTAGTCACTTTAAATTCAACATAATGCATTAAAACACCACGGTGAAACAAGAATACAGACTGAAGAATCACTTAGTTGGGGAAATTCAGCAGGTTTGAGGGCACTTCAGGGGCTCAGTTCACAAAAATACTGTGCACTTAAACAGATATATCTTTTTTGGATGGTAAAACCAGTTCAAAATTCCCAAACTACCATGTGAGAGCCTCATATGGAGTTGCCTGTGATTGTTTTTCCCATGTCCTTTAACCTCTCCTGTCTCACATCCACATCGGGACATGCACATAATAATTACTCTGCTCCCTCCTTTTCCAACTAATGAGAACAGTGGTTCTCAACTACTGGGTTGGGACCCATAAGTGGGTCCCAAATCTGTTCTGAATAGATCGCAAAGTGTGTGTTTGATGTTTACTTTATTCATTCTTGCTCATTTTCTTGATTATTGCATGCATTTTTGATTATTTCCTTGGTTATTTTGTTCATTTTTTCAGTGTATTCATTTTTCATTTTTGCTCAGTCAGGATTACAGTATACGCAGGATTTGAATGCAGTTATGAAAAAGTTGCCTATTATTTTGCAATATGCTCCATACATTTTGTCTGAATTTCATCCAAGCGGGTTTCAACATCATGACCAGTGGAAAATGAGGGTCACAAGACGACACCAGTGAGAACCACTGTTGCAGGGGGTGGATATAGACTCAGAACAGTGGTAGAGTTACACTTTTAGTGTGCAATCTGCATGACATTTGAATTTGTTTTGGAAAAGGTAGAGGAACCTGCATGTGTTTTTCTTCACAGGCTATGTTTCAGTCCATGCAGCATTTATATTCTACCCTATAGCTTTTGATTGTAGGGCCCAGAGGAAAATCTTGCATGGATTAAAACCTCATCTACCTTTTTCAATGTGTAGCCTTTTTTCTTTTTGAATTTGTTTTGACCAAACTGACTCCTGTGTCATTGCATGTTTCCAGGTCCTGGTGGCACCAGTGGTGGAGAAGGGGGCAGTGCAGAGGGATATTTATTTACCTGACGGGGGCTTCCAGTGGCAGGACAGACTGAAAGCGCAGGTGTTCGATGGGGGGACGTTCCTACAGGACTATCCTGTGGCCTTGGACGAGGTGGCTGTTTTCTTACGGAGAAACTGAGTCGTAGAATTCGTCACCTGACTTATCCTGTTACTGTTTTGAATCTAATTCTTTTTTTTTTTAATATTTGTGCTGTTCCCAACCTGCACTTTTCCACTAAAGACCATTACCCAATCTCAAGATCCTGTCTCGAGATGATATGTAGAAAACTTTTTATACTTGCACTTTACAGTTCAAAATTGATGTGTATTTTTTTTCCTTTGTGACATTTTTTCTTCCTTTTTTAAAAGAAATGTTAATCGGTTTTACCTCTTGGCTAATTTCTTTCCGGACATTTTGATCTGTTCTGCTTCTAAGTTCCAGAGAAATCTGTGGGCTTACATACTGCATTTCGACAGTCTTTAATTTTTTTTCTTTCTTTTTTTTGTTGCTGCTGACTCTCTTGACAAGGAGGATCAAAGCAAGCCCCTTGTGTGCTTAAACCGAATCTGAATCTCTCAACAAGACCAAATGAAGAAGGACAAGGGAAGCCAAGCTGAAAGTGCTTAATCAAAGGAAATGCTTATTGGGAGGAAATGAGCTCACGGGAAGCTTTGTACGAAGACCGATGCACATTGGCACCATTTGTCTTGCTCACTTATTGGAAAGGCTTTTACTTGAACTTATCAGGCCAAAAGGCTGATGTTTTATGAATGTACCTCAAGTTTCTGTTTTTCACTACTTACAGAGTCAACAGACGCAACAATCTTATACCCCATAGCACTTATTCTTAGAGTAAACTGACATTATTTTTAACATACCACTCTGTCGGACATGTCTGAATGTCTCTTAGTACTGTAGGCCAGATGAACTTGAGGCCAAGCCGCTGTCTTTGTCAATTCTGGCTCGATTAAATGTACCCACTAGATTTTACCCTCCTACTAACCTGCTGTAGTAAGTGCTTTAAATGGGCTGCTCTTATTTGATTTTTTTTTTTTTGTACTAACGTTGTCTGATGTTGATATGTTGATACATCTGAAGAGCTGAAGAAAGCCTTTTTGACAACATGGGAGATCTGAAAAGGCTGATTTTGGGGGGTGGGGGGTGGAGAAGAGCTCTTTATACCCAAGAAATGATGCTTTCATATGTAAGAAATGTCTATTGCAACCATCCTAGATTTACAGTCATCACATATACAGTAACTTCACATACTCTACTATATGTACATCTCTTATGACCTCTTTCAGTGCAGTCGAATTAGTCTTGTAATAGTATTAGTCACCAGGTTTGAAGTGACTAAAATAAGTAAATCAGATGTACATAATGTCTGATTTTCTCTTGCTATATCAGCCTGTGATCAAATTTAACCAAGACCCATGAGATTCAAGATGTTTCAGGAGTCAGGTAGGTAGACGACAGTGACTACGTTTATGTACACACTAGTATTCCCCTATTATTCCCAGTGTAGTAATATTCTGAATGGGCCTCATTAGCAGGTTAAAGACAAAGCTCTTCTATGGTACAGATGAACGATCTGAAGCAAAGTCGCAATTCTGGTCAGAGGGGAAACATACTTACTTCACAACCAGCATAACCTTGCCAATATAAAATCCACATATCGGCAGAGTTTTTATGTACATATATCCAGGACCGTGTTTGGAGGATTGACACACAGAGGCCGAGTTTACGCAGTGGAACATCTGTCACCAGTGACAAGCTTTGAAACCCCCCATTTTTATTTATAAATGGGGTATGAACAGTTGCGTGTAAACAGGAACATTATAGCTGAAGATCCACTTTCAGCAGCCATGTGAACAGTGTATTTGAAAAAATGGAATATTGTGCACATACCAGTAATCCTCTATCATTGTGAATACAACAGTACTGAATTTGACAGGTCTAAAGAGCGTAATGTGGTTGAATATTCTGAATCAGACAGTTTTTTAAATACAGTAATTTCTGGTATTATTCCAGTTTCGGGAGGATTCTGTGGTCCATATGCAGTTCGTATGGAAAATGTAGGTTTAGGTCAGCTGCAGCAGAGACTGGTAGCGATGGATGCTCTAAAGAAAAGTTGACATTTCTGGTAAAAAGGAGAAACGACCCTACTTTTAAACATTATAACAGGATATTATAAGGGTTGTGACAGGCGCAAGTATCCAAACCTGACCTCTTCAGGATGCTGTTTGAAGGAAGGCTGAGTTTGCATCTGCCACCAGCAAAAAAAAAAAAAAGCTGTTTATAATCAGGGTATGAACACTTGCACGTAAACAGTAAAACTAGCGTAAGACTCGTTTTCATTGCCCATGTCAACAGGATATTAAGACTTTTTTAGAAAAGGGGGAAACAGAGGAATATTAGTGTGCATGGAGATCATCCATCTTAAGTCGTGATAATACAAGCTCTGGAACCTTATTGGAAGGCTTTACCACTAATTTATTGTGTAACTCTGATCTAACACGTTTACTGTACCAATTCATACACTCAGGTTTACTGAAGCTTATAAAATCACTACATGTCTTAGTGCGACACGGTAAATTGTGAACACATCAACGTCTTAATCTCTCCTCGAGTTGAATGTACAACGGACAAACTGTGATTTCCCAATGCTTTCATGGAGTGCTGTGGTATGTTAAGTTGCAGGGGGAAAAAAGCTTTGATGTATTATTCCTTTCCCTCTACAGACTGAGCAAACACGATGCCATGTGCCTTAACGTGCCACTCTGCCACTTAAATCTGGACGACTCACATGTCTGGATTATTGCAGTGTTCACAATGTTCATATTACGATGACTGTGCCATTACAAGTGTTTTTTCTCATCTGTAAATCAGAGAATTTAGAATGACAACGTTGCAATAAAGTTTACATTTTCTTACTTCACTTCTTTCAGTTCATGCTTTATTCATCCCGCTGTTTTTGTTTTGTTGCACGATTTTCAAATAAGTTGGGCCAAATGTAAATCAGAATGTGATAATTTGTGAAACAGTGAAGCCCCATATTTAACTGAAAATAATGGGACATTGACATGTCAGTTTTAACTGAGAAATTTCATTGTCTTTTGAATATGATGCTAGCAACATATGCCAGGTTTGTCACTGCGTTTCATCACCATTTCTTTTAACAACACCCTCTGAGCATTTGGAAACTGAGGAGAACAATTGATACAATTTCATTTCTATTTGTATTTTGCCCAGTGACTCAACTTTTTTGGAAACAATATTATAATCAATACATATATGAAAAAAATGGACACATTGTTTCTATACAGTAGGTAGACCCTACACACCAGAGAAGAACAATGTGCACTCTGGTCAGGCCTACATGGTTTTGCATCTGTTTTATGTCACTAATCATGTAAGACAGATATTAAATAATATCCATCCATCCATTTTCTACCCCTTAATCCTCGCAAGGGTCGGGGGGGGGGGGGGGG